>JAWWTY010000037.1:69153522-69283684 GCA_035222235.1 Margarornis squamiger
CCCCCCCCCCCCCCCCCCCCCCCCCCCCCCCCCCCCCCCCCCCCCCAAGACCATGACATTTTGTCCTGAGAGTTTGTTTTTGGGGTCCTGTTGGATAGTCATAGAAGTAAACAGCTCCTTCCAACACTGTGTGGATGAGACCAAGAGGTTTGATAGGCCCCTTGGTTCACCCCACATCCCCCTATGTAATATGGTAGCAGCAGGGGCATGACTGCACAGTAAGTGCCATTTTCTTTGGGTAGAGTTTTCCTAATTTTATTTGAAAACTCTTGTTATTACTTCTCAGTTTGGTTAAGCTCATGCAATACATATAGAAATATATATATGTCATATATTAAAATATACATGTATTCTGAAAACATACAAGCTGAAGACATAGGGCTTCCATGTCTAATGGGATTTTTTGCTCTTAAATGAAAACAGTTTTTTTGATTTGAAAAAAGATTTAATAAGGAAAGTTTCCTTCCCCCTCAAAAAAACCCCAAAAAAACAACAAAAAAGGCATAAAAATATGTCAGTCCTATTTGGTGCCTGTTAAGACCAAAGTTATACAGCACTTGCAGACACTACCTCAGTGCTTGTGTATTGGTCCAGCATTAAATGCTAGGGTAACAATAAGCAACTCATGTAGCCACCAAGAGAGGACCTGATTAATTTGTTCTCTTTACAGAGTGCTCTGTGCCATTAGACCCCTGGTATAATTCTTTTTGCACAGTACCATTTTCATGTTTTCTTGAAAAGCAAGATTTTAGTCGTATAAATTCTGGAGTGCAAGGGTTGGAAGCAATGGTAAGGGACATCTGTTCTTATGTTTACCTTCCCCCTTCCTAAGAACACAGGTGCAGCACTGGGAGTTTGCCTGGTGTGAATCTGGTGGGTTTATGGTCTACTGAAAGACTGAGGGCCATGCTGAAAGAAATTTATCAGTTCAGTACATTGTGCTGTGTGTCTGTCACATCTGTTGCTATCAGCTGTATCTGGGTACTAAAATCCTGCTTTTCTGCAGAAGTAAAAAGCCAAGATCTTGACAATGAACACTGAGTATGGCCCAGGTCACAGTTGCTGCAGTGTTGGTCCTGGAGTCCTGTCTTAAATAAATTTCAGGTCAGGCAGTTGGGTTGTGTGACCATGCAGCTCTTCCATCTCTGACCAAAACTTACTGTTTTAAATGTTAAAGTCATTCAGCAGCCATTCCTGTAGCCAGATTTGGGGGCAAAATAAATAATACCAAATTAGAAATAAAAAAGTTTAATGGTTTCCTCTGTAAGAAAGAGGCTGATGAAACAGAATGAACTGCCTGAGAGTGTCCAGAACCAGCCAACACTGCTTTAATTTGTGTCTGAATAGAAAAAAGTGTTTTGAGGGGGAGACCTCACCTGAGCCCTGGGTGATACCAGCAGCCTGTGTGTGGTGACAAGCACTGGTGGGTACCTGGATCCTGGGCCTGGAGGGGGGAAACCGAGGCAACAGGTAAGAAAAGAAGGAAGGAGCATTTGCAGAAGCAAACAGGTATATAAAGGGTTTGTTCATCTCAACCTCTGCCTATTTCTTTTTTCATTTCTTGTTCTTTTCTCATAGGCAAGGAGCACTGCTCACTCCTTTGCTCTTCAACTATGATACTTGTCCTTATCATGACTTGTTCCCTGTCCACAAAACCTTGGTAGGTCAAATTATCTTCAGGGTAGAGGGGTGCTACTTCAAAGCCTACTTTATGTGAGGGTATTTTATCAATAGTACTTCCACTTTGGACAAGAGGATTCCATTTTGACTGCAATCCAGAGGCACTCAGAGACTCAAAGGTAAGACAAACATGCAGTCAATGGGAGCATCACACAAGTCTGAGTGAAGAGGGGACAAGAGCCCAGGGCCTGGAGGAAAGACTGTGTTCAAGGACCAGAATTTTGCTCCTGTTAACTTTCCACAGAATGGAGGGCATAGTACACACAAGAGGTGCATGAGATGCAGCCTTGAAGATAAAGTGGTGTTAGAAACTTAGAACAGGAGTGAGACCCCCCTGCATCCAGCAGGAGCATGTGATGGAGGGTGACTACCCAAAACATCTTGTCAAAATCTTGCTCATTTCCAGGCACTGGCCAGCAGAGATGAGAGGCTGAGGGCTTCCTGTGAGCAGGGGCACAGTCCATGTGCCCATGAAGACAGATTTGGGTACAGCCCCAGCTGCCCTGAGCGCTGTGCAGCATCACTGCCAGGTGTATAGCAAGTGTCAGTACCTGCCCTGGTTGCAGAGCTGGGCCAGCGCTGTATAACACATTTAATTTTTGTCTGTGTTTGGACTGCTTCAAAATGCTTTGTTCTTTTAAACCTTGATGTGTGCTTTACCCCAAGGAATTGATGTTGATTGCACTGTAATGATCAGCTCAAAATAGAAAGTTGACCACAAGTGAGCTGGTGTGTAAAATCCACTGGTGTGCATGGGCTGTGCTGCGCTGGCCTTGTCATGCACAGCAATGTGAGTGATGTGGTGAATTTGGTTCAGTTCAGGGCTGGAAATGCAGGTTTGGTGGAAGAGAAACATTTAGGGTGTTCAGATGCAGATGCTGGGCTGTGCTCCCTCAGTAAAGGATGTTCCAGGTAAGGGGAGTTTCAGGAGGGAGAACCATCCACAGAAACGCAGGCTCTCCTGCACTACATCTGTCTGCAAGCAGCTTGATGCCACAGAAATCGCACACAGTAGCCTCAAGCTGCCCATATATATGTTGCCTAAATAAATGCCCCAGTGAGGGCTCTGTACCAGGTGGGGGCACCAGAATGCTTTGGAGATAACACCACCTCTTGAACACCACAGCTGCCTAACACAAGTTTGGTTAACTGAAAGGAGCCTTTAAATAGGGGAAACCCAGTCCATGAGGCTTCACATTTTCTCCCACAATGACTCAGTTTTTCTACTTATAGTGTGACGAGTAGCAGCACATCAGTTTGCCAGCCCTGGTGTAATGCACTCTTGGATGAACATTGTGGGGGTTCCTTTTTCATTTGTGTGTGCTTGTTTTTTAACTTCAGTTGGACTCAATGGTACTCAGTCTGAATTTCTCCTAGCTTTCTTAAAGTGGTTTTGGATAGCTATATGAAACCATACTTTCAAAATGCCTCCTGCTCTATGCTAACAGCAACTTCTGCTATTAGAGACTTTGTAATGTGTATACTGGAGCTATATAACTTAATTAAAAAGATAGTGAGCAATTTCTTTCATCCTCCATAGCCAGGAGGTAATGATGATTGGCAGTTGTATTAAAAAGATAGGTTTGACTCCTTTTTCTTCAGGTTGTAGACTTGCCAGCCCAGTTACTTTCTGGAAATAGCTGATTGTTTTTCTCAGCGATTCAGTGACCTAGTCAGTTCTAGACATCTGGCTGCTAAATAATACCAGATCAATTTGTGCACCTGTAGTAGCCTGGTGTAGTTAGGTTTGAAAAGTGGCCGCTGTGTGTTCACGAGCATCCCAGGTTGGATGCATTTGGCTTGCTGTGTGTGGACAGGCTTGTCCTGCCTTCTGGTTTCTGACCTTCCTGATGCTAACAGGTCTGAACTGTGCTAGTGCTGGGTGGCAAGACGGCTGCTACACCACACACAGTGCTCAGGATTCCAGCTAATGGAACAGGAATCCAAAATATTGCATCAGTCCAGGTAGTACTGGATGATGCTCAAACAACATGACATTGACATTGTTTTTGTCATTCAACTCCATCTTTGTGAAAGGTGATCCAGAGCTTGCATATCCTCCACTAAATGAAAATTGTCCTTCATAAGAATGTCAGATGTTTCCTAACGAGATCTTGCAGAACAGGATAAACACATTCATTTTGCATGTACCTGGCATGCCAAAGAGATATGAATCTATTTCATATCTGTCCTGCTCAAGTTCAAAAGCAAATGCTAGTTGCCATCTTAAAGCTGTGTGCTAATATTTCCACCCATTTTGTTGAAAACCTGTTGCACTGTGGGACAAATATCCACTGTGCTCAGAAGGAAGAACAGTTCTTGAACAAAGACATGGATTTTTCTTCCTGCTGTCCTTAAGTAAGCCAAACCCACCATCTAGAACACATTTAAGAAATCCAGCTGAATAGAGAGCAGTAACAAGTGTTATGGTTGTATTCTGTCTCTTTAAAATACCCAACAGCCTTGGCACTGTTATTTTAGGTCATGTCACTGGGGAGAAGTGGCGTGCAAGTAAGGAGGACCTAGTGCATAGTCTGGGTGGTACAGGATGGATAAAGCAAATGATCATGAGTCCCCCTGTAGCAGTCCTGTTTTATGGACTTGGCAAAGAAATAGGCTCTCTATGAGCACTAGCTAAAGAGAACAGTACTGCTGTGGATTTTCTCTCTTGTTTTATAGTCCCCAGATCCACTTTTGGCACCTCCAGCAACTACAAAGTTGAAGAGACAAAGGCATCTCATTAGGGGCCTAATCCAAATCCTGTGAATGTCACTGAGGATTTGTGCCAGCAATGGGACTTGGTTGAGTTTTGAGCCTTTATCTCTTCTCCACATATATGGATATCTGGGATACCAGTGAGCAAGGAGTATGGATGAGTTCCACTACCTGCTCCCTCTCCTTGGGGTGGCTGCAGGGTTTGAAGTTGTGAGTTTCATCTCCCCCTCTCTCATAAAGACTCATCCTTTGTCCCTCTGCATCTGTTAGCAAAAAGACGCTATCTCAATTGAAAACTTATTCCATAATTGTATTTTTGTTGCTTGGAACGTTATGACACATCCCTCAGATATCAACTTTGTTAACTGTCAGCGAATTAGTGTCCTTTCACTCCCAGCATGTGCACTTACAGGTCCTGTTGGCTCCTGCCTTTACAAAGGGCAGCACCAAGGCTGCAGTGCAGGGAGCACTCCCTTTCCTGACCTTCTGCCCCAAAATTTACCTTCTCACCAGCTGAACAGCAGGACATCATCCCCTCAGCTAGGAAAGCTTCCTCTCCTTCTGTAGGATCAGGAGAAAATGGCTGGCACCTAATTTACTCACTGTTGCCAGCAAAACTCGAGGCAAGAGCTATCAGGTCCAGTCCCAAACCAGCTTGCTTATCTTTGCTATCTGGATTTTTGTTTTTTTTTAATATGCTTGTTAAAGCAGATGTGGGCCTTGAACAAAACCACTTGATCCGTACCTGCAGCAAAAAGCCTGTCTGAAAGCCTGACCCAGCACCGAAACTGGAGCTAATGGGGAAAACCACAGCCTACAAAGGCAGGGGAAGGAAAACAAAACTCCAGCTTAGCTCTCTATATCTCTTTTCTCTAACCCTGTTCAGTTGGAAAACTGGAGCAGAGAGGAAGTCTGGAGAGTTTTCTGCACCTTCCTACTAAGTTATGGCTCAACAAAGGTCTGAGTCTTTTTTTTTCTTCAGCAGATGAGCCACAGGATCATCCTTTGCCTCTCTCAGTGACCCACAAGGACCCTTTGGAAACCTTATGCCATCCCAAGCTGAGCAGTTGTGCTGGAAAAGGCTAAAGGTTGTTGTGCTCTCTGCCCCGCAGCTCACAGAGAGCTGGGTCTGGATCTCAGGATTTAAATTAGTGTGAGAGATCCCAGGATGTGGGTCCTTGAGATCTGGGAATTATAAACCAGCTATTTTAATCACATGATTAGAATTTAGATAAATAGTCAGTGAGTAACCAAAGCATGTTCCTCATATACAGTGAGTCAGACAGACCATTTAAGGAATATGAAAGGGAAATAGCTTAATTCCAGCACAAGGCTTAATCCAAAAGCCTTCCAGCCCTCTGCTTGAGGCACTGTCAGGACAAAGCTTAGCCTTGTAGGCTTCTTCACTCCTTTCTGCCTGCAAAATAACTATGCTGCTGTACCATAGTCTGCCAGAGAGCCTGTAACCTTTATGATATGCTAACACAGTTTTTTGAAGTAGCTCCTATTGTGTGCCTAAGGTCAATAAATATTCATATTAACTGTGCATTGAAGTGCTACTTTCTCTGTTCTCCTGAAGAGAGTAAGCAGCTGAATCAGACTCTAAAAGAAAACCTCTGAATTTTAACATGCAGAGATCTAAATTTTAGAAGCAGATGTAGCATATCTGCTTTGGGGATTTTTTTGTTTGTTTGGGGTTTTTTTGTTTTGTTTTGGTTTGGTTGATTGGTTTTTTATTTTTTGTAAGCTCCAAGCAATCGGGCTGACCATGACAGTTCAATACAGCAAGCAAAGGGGAACTGGGCATGCTTTTAGTCAGCTCTGCTTTCATGTCTCACCCTCACTCTGATTACCCATCCTGTCTTTTCTGCTCTTGTTTGCTGTTTTGAAGGACACAAGGTAAATTTAGGGTGATTTAAGGGATGGAGTATATGTGGAGCTTTTTGTATTTTAATACCAGTCTTGTCTTTTAATGCATGAAAAATGCTTCCTTGGTCTCCTGTGAAGTCAGTTTAAACTAAAGTCAAAGTCTTGCAAACATTCAATTAGGAGACCAGTCAAGTATGTGGGATTAAGTTCTTTATATAAATGTTTGCAGAACCAGAGTGTGAGTTCACAGGCAGGCATGGGAGCTTTGGTTTCCCAGCTGATCCATAAAAAGGGTCAAACACAGTATACTGATAAATGTAGTATACTTACAAAAATCTGGTTAGCCTCAATCCAGTCCTGACTGGTGCTTTCAATACCAATTGCCAGCTGTACATCAAGGTTAAGTTGGAGGCTGAAGAGTTTGCAGGATGTATAATTTAAAAACAAATTCAGACTCTTCCCTGGGCACTGCTGCACATCACTACACATATATGTGCAGTTGGGAGTGTAAAAGCAGATTCTTCTTTAAGTAAATCAAGAGATCCCATTGACCACCAAGAAGCAGCTCTGGTGTGAGCTGGGGGAATAAGCAGCAGTGGAAGAGTCCCCATGGAATGAGGTCTGAAGATATAGGGTAGTATCACTCTCTGGAGTTTTCTGCATTCGATCCTCTTTGTTTCTGCTTCTGGTATCAAACCCCTGAGAGAAGCTGGAGAAAGCTCCTGGTTTTCAAACCAGGTGAAGATAGAGGAGAAAATTAATTCTCCTTATGGAGAGAAGCAAATGCTTTCTCAACTCCAACTTGAATTTTTGTGAGCCTTGGCAAAACTGATGGAGAGTGCCGTGGAAGACAAAACTGGACAAGGGAGCAAAAGGTGAAAAGACAATTTCAGACAATTATGTTTCCACAATGTAATTTAAGACTGGTGTAATTATTGCAATAAATTTCTACAGTGTCTCCAGAAAGAGAGAAAAAGCAAGGACTCCAGTGTTCTGAAAGTGTTTGGTGCCTGGTTCCCTGCTTTCTGTGCTGATCAGGGCAGGGAGACATGAAGCCATCAGTGAACAATTGAGACTTTAGCCAACCCCCATGGGCCAGAAGGAGGAGTATTGTGGCTGGTTTTAATTCCCTGTGGTTAGCTGGCATGAAACTATGGGGAATTTCCTTACACCTTCATATTTTTTAAGGGTAGTTTCTTTGGACAGCTTGTGGTTATACTTTTGAGGGTATGCAATTGGTATACTTTGAGATGAAAGGTGCTGCATCAGTGCAATATGTTCTTTTGTTTCTTGAATTTGTTTTTAAGTACTGCTATTTGTATTGCAGTTATTAATAGACTGGATTGTTCAAACAGGGATTCTTCAGCCCTCCTACTGCAAAATATGTACAGTGTTCCTGTTGCTACAGCATATACTGATAAGTTACAGCTAGTACAGTCTGGTTTTCACTAAGTGCATCGGTGAGCAATGTTTAAACAAAGTTTAAGAAAAAAAGGCACCGGCAACAAAGAGATGCCTTATCATTTGCAACTTTAAAAGGGAGCCTGCAGCTATATGAATCTGGAAATAATATAAACTTAACCCACAGGACTGTTGAATTGGTTTTAGAAGAGCTTACTTTAAAGCTGGTATGTGGGCTCACTAAGAGACTGAGTGGTTGGCAAGGATGCTAACCATTCATGGAATGTGTCTTTGGAAAGGATTAAAGCAAAAAACATGTTGCTTCTTACCAGCTCTGAGCTAGGAATATAGCTCTAAGGGATGAGCATTAAATTTTAAGTATCCAGTATGTAAAGCTTTTAAAGAATAATTTTTTTTCTTTCCTTGCCCTGATGCTTGGGATCAAATTCAGTCCAGACTGGATAGACTAAAAATCATTCCCATCTGAAGTCCAGGAAAAGGTCAAGAGTTAAAGCAGTACTGGCAGTGGTGAAGCAGTTCCCAGCTTGCGTAAGTACTATTTGTGAACTGCCCAGGATAAGTGTCAGCATTTTAGCCCTAAGTGTCCCAAGCCTCACATAACTGTGGCTCTTCATTTTCTCCCTCTAAACTGAGTTTTAAAAGCTGCTTTGCACCAAGTAAAATAACAGTGGAAAATCTAAGTGGCACCGTTTTCCTCTAATAGAGATTCCCTGTTACTAATGAGAACAGCTTCCTATTTTCCCCTTGTGTGTGTGAATGGTTGTAGTGTTGCATTTTCTGTGTTTGCAGAAGGCAATAAGAGAGGGCTTGCTGCCAAACACAACTTTCTACCCTGTACAGAGGAAAAGAGAGGCACGGTGCTCTCAGGTCTAATATCTTACAAGAGCAAAGATCTCTCCTCAAAAAACTAGCTGCCCAAGTGCTGCCTCCCTAGCATGATGAGATGCCATGGTTATTGGTAGTCCAAAATGCTTGCAAACCTACAGCAAGTCATACAAAGTGAGGGCAGCTGCTGTTGGAGATGGCACATAGAGGTCTAAAAGCTGTTAGAAATAATTTCCAAGAAACATAGCATCTCTTTTCCTGCAAGCACATCTGACATCCCCGAGTCACCTTCTCTTTCTCCCTATGCTTATTTGGCTGTGCCAGAAGAGACCAGGTTCATGGTGGCAGTGCAGTGTGATGCTAAGGCATGTTATCTGCTACTTGTCAACACTTCAGGTGCAGGTGTATGCTACTGCCTTTTATTTGAGTGGTCCTGGACTCCATAGAGGAGTGGACTGTTGCAGGAGGAGTTTCACAGGTTGCCCTGGAGGTTCAGTCAAGGCACGCTTATCTTTGTGGCCCTGGTTAGCCTTTTCTGAACAGGGCAATGTAGGAAGGCTGAGCTGGTTCATGTGAAGTTAGAGGTTCAAGGACCGAGCTGTCCTTACACTTTTTCTTCTGTGGCTTTGCTTCACTTATGACCCCTAGAAAACCTTCTGGAAAGGAATCTGAAACTAATTAAGAGTGTCATTTTTGTGGCATTGGCTAAACGGGAAATGGATTTGCTTCCCATTTGCATAAACAGAGGTCTGGCAGCAGCTGCAGCCCAGTGTGCCTTGCTAGAACACAAAAGGGACGAGGTTTGAAATATGTTTCAGAAGAAATACACTTGTTTAAAATGAAGGTTTACAGATCTGTGTGCCTAGGTAAGAAATACATGCCTTCATGTATTCTGTTCTACCCCTTATTGCTGAGGAACATCTTCAAACATCTGACCCAGGGGGAATTTTCAAAGCTGTGTAACGACATGTAATGTTTAATGCCCCAATACTCTTCCTCTCCTGTTGCTGCACAACTAATAACATGAAATTAAATGTATTAGATGCCTTCATTATCTCAGGAAAGGGATATTGGGGTTGCCTTTTGTGTTAGAATGTAACTATAGGTATTCTGGTTTATTTTAGCAATGTTTTGGACTTGAAACAAAACTGTTGAATTTGAAATGAAAGCAGTTGAATCCTTTGTACTATTTATAATGGGTTTTCAGTAGATTGCTTACATGTAAAGGAGGATTTGTTGTTCATTGAAGGTATTTTATAGCTGCACGGTAGACATGCTTGAATCTGATCAAAATCCAAATCCAGATCTGAGCTCAGTCCTGCTGTCCAGACTGAAATGCAGAAAGGATAGGTGTGACAGTGAGTTTATCCAATATTGACAACACTGAATGTTCCAGTATCATGAGTCAGGCTCCTCCCAAATTCTGTACTTGGCAT
This sequence comes from Margarornis squamiger, assembly GCA_035222235.1. Taxonomy (NCBI): domain Eukaryota; kingdom Metazoa; phylum Chordata; class Aves; order Passeriformes; family Furnariidae; genus Margarornis; species Margarornis squamiger. Next base: position 69,163,470 of record JAWWTY010000037.1, read on the forward strand.
AAGTTACTGAGACTTAAAAAATATCAAGTTCTCAATTTTTTCCCCTCGACAGTAGTAAGACCACAGTTTCCAAGGAAGCCTGTAATTCTCACATGAGCTTTTGTCTCCAGGTGCTCTGAAAAGACTGCTAGTTGTTGAAAAACTTGAAATAAAATATTATTAGTCTTTCTGACTTTAAGCTAGAACAATGGATCTGTTAAAATATTTATAGTTAATGTTGGGATAACCTATGGGAATTGGGTTTGAGAGTTTTATTCTGATTCTTTTATTTCATACCTACATTTATATTCTTATTGAGTAAGCATTGGTTGTTGCAGAACTGGGAGATAGGTTAGGTGTGATACGTCTGCATTGCATTGTCTTAATTTTAAACTGTCTTTGGATAGTAAAGGCTATTCAAATTTTCTGTTTAGCATAGTGTGCATCTGATGGTCTGGTAAATGCTTTTCCCTGGTAGTTGGCAATAGCAGTCTTTATGCTGTGGTGCTTTCTGCCCTTCACAATTTTGCACTCTTGCTGCTCCTGTCTCAAGATATCTGAAAGTATTGACAGTTCCCCATTGCTCAGTGTCCTGTGAGGACAGGAGGTGCTGATTCCATTTAAAGAGAGAACCTAGCAGACTCAGATGGCCAGGACGCATGCCCAGATCTTGCAGTAAGGCGACTTTTTATGGCACAGCAAATTATGGGAATCCTGATTTGCAAAGCTTTATCCACTGGACCATTTTCCACTCAGTTGAAGTACTACAGAAATTGATGAAGGCTTCCCTAAACTGTTTGCATTTTATAGCACTACTTTTTACTCTAAGCATATGCAGATATAACTGAATCTCTCCCAAGAATTAGCTAAAATTAGGTAAGGTTGTCTTAGTTCAGAGGAGAACTAAGCTGTCTATGTTGGCCAAGAGAAAGGAAAAGGCCTTCCCCCAAAAAGACAAAACAACAATAACAACCACCAAAAAACCACTCTTTTAAATTTAGAACAAACTTTAATTAGAAAAACGTATAGGAAAGCATAACAGTTTTTAACTACTCTCTCTCTCTCTCTCTCTCTCTCTCTGTCTAATCCATCCATCCATCCATGCATCCATCCATCTATCTCCAGAAAAAAAGGACCAAACAAAACAGTTTGTAATTAACCCTTTGAACAAAGTTAGTTTTCTGCTCCCCTTTGGGTGCAATTATATTTAGGGACAGTACATGGCGATGTCACGCCTCCACTGGCTGCGGGCTCAGCTTCCACTGGTGAAACTGTTTTGTTAGAGTTTTACAAAACAGTGTTTCTGTTTCTCCTGCTCTAAGAAGAGGAGAATGTGTCCTCATAGGAGAGGATTTTCCTGTTTTCAGTTTATCAATAGAATCTGGTGTTTAGAATCTGGTATTTTTTTTTTTTACATGTCAGTTTTATTGCAGAGGACTTTGTTAATCCTGAAGTCTTTGTTTTCAAACTAGACAAACCCATGTAATCAGTCTCAGATCCAGTGTTCTGCTTACCTGCTGTTGCCCAAGCCTTTAGACTCTGCCCTAAAGCTTTTTTGTTGTTTGGCAGCTGCTCTCATTCCAATTACAAAATATTCTTGGAAATTCAATACCTCATTTTTTTATTATTTAAATTATGGCTCACATTGTAGTTCAGTGAATTTAATTAAAGAATTTCCTTACTCCCGTGGCACCCATGTGAATAGAGAATAGGAACTTTTAGTCTTTAAACTAGGCATATGTAATAATTACAACACAAAGGATTGTTCCTTCTTATTACATCCTTCAGGTAAGATGAATGTACATATTGCCTGGAGGAAGACATAATCTGTATGAGTTGGCTTTAAATCCTTAAGTAGCAAGAGGGAATAATCTGTTTTAAATAACTGTATTTTAAACTATGACCTAGTTGAAAGTCTAGGAGTAAAAAGCTATGGGGCTGACCAAATATTTGGGCTATTGTGTAGCAACTCTGCCAAACAGCACTGAAACCTGGGACACAGGCATTCTCATCCAGAAGCAGTGGTGATGGTTGGGTGGAGATGACGATGTCTACACCTTTTGGCTTGGATGCATGTGTGACCTGTTTGTGTTCAATGAGCCAGGTTAGTTAAAACAGTGGAAGGCGCTGTCCTTCAGTAACAGGGATCTTTTGGACACCAGTGGGCTTGGGAGCAGTGTTAGTGAAGGTGAAGGGAGTCACCCTGCATGGATGGAGCTGGACCTAAAAGTTCATTCACCGCCTTGAACTACCTGCCCTTAGCTAGGCTGTTGTACAAACTAAAAAGTGAGCGTGCAGATTGTACATTATCGAGGACCTTCCACTGATGTAGGATGCTGTGTGAGCTGCAGCCAGATGTGAATCAGCTGTGAAACCAGAGCATGCTGTGCTTCCTCCATGCACCAGCACCCCCTGAGCTGCTGTTGTATCTTCCCTCAACTTGTGTTTGCTACCCATTGTTGTCTCAGTCACTTTTTCCAGTATTGCACTGCTAACTCACTTAGGAGGCTCAGATTTTTGTGAGATGTTGAAGGAGTGGACCAGAACCTGCAGATCTGGGGGGTATCTAGTGGGGTTACAGCTGCCCCTCCACTGCTACCTCAGCCCTGGGGCCCTCACCAGAGGAACTGGCTGCTAAAAGGGGGATTGTGATGAAATGAAGTCTCACTTTTCATCCCAATGAAGGTTTGCAGATCTGAGTGTTAATTTTGTGAGAGGAGATGAATCTTCAGAATATCCAAAACTGGCTGGTAAGCTGTCTTCTTGAAGAAGTTATGATTTTGATAAGTTCCCTTTCTGATACACAGAGGAGGAGGCGGCACAGCTGATAGTAGTTCCACTCTTTGTCTCCACCTTCCTGCAGTCCTGTTGGTTAAATTTGATTGGATTTCTAATCTTTGGCCAGATTCAATATCCCTTGTTTAAAAAAACAAAACACAAAAATGAGGAAGCAAATCCAAGACAAAACCAACATCTTTATATAAGACAAATGAAGGCAACATATGCAGCATGAACTTGATGATTATTTCGTTTGTCCCACCTTCTGTCTGGTCAGCCTGTGGCTGAGATTGGTCCCTCAGCCCATGCTACTCCACTGGATACTGTGCCTTGGCTGGCTAGTGGCTGGGGACCTCATCAGGAGATGAAGGGTCTGAGATGTTTGTTCCCAGGGCAGGGGGAAGTGAATTTGCAAGTGAAGTAAGAAGTGAAGGTTATCATTATTATGGAGCTGGGGCTGAGGGAGCTGTAAATATTTTGTACCACTGGCAAGTGAAGTTTAAGGATGTGGGCTATAATCCAAAAATAGCTGGCCTTCAGTAGTGCTCTTGCTTAAGTGACTACTTGTTTTGTTTCCTTCGGGAGTGTGCAAGTTATCATTATGGACCAAGCTAGTGGTCTGCTGACATCTCTGAATAGACAGAATCAGAAGTGTCAAGAGAAAATTGTAGCTGACAGTTATTGAATAACTACTGAGGACTAAGCAGTAGCTGCTGCAAACCAATCCTTTTCCATCCTTATTACTACTACTCGTTTATTGCTGTTACCTCTAGACGTGGAAGATACTCTGTGCTCAGGGATGTGTGAACTTTTGGGATGGCTGCAGCTTCTCTGGTCCCAAACAGAGTCTCTTTGCCCTCTTGTCAAGCCTGCAGTGATTAACTTCTTTCCTTTGCTTCTTTTGCTCACCATTCCATGTGTTTTCCTAGAAAAATTACAAAGTAAATGCAAACCCACCTACTGTGTATTTAAGGTAACATAAGTAAATGCTTTCAACAAATTAATTGGGAAGTCTGCTAAATTAAATGTGCTAAATTACAGTGAAAATTTGTCAAGTAATGCTGTTTGCATGTTGCTCTTGAAAGCTGGGTGTGGTGGTGGCATGTTCACCTTGCCCCTCAACAATATGAAAGAAGAATCTGTTTAATTTACAATTCATCCTGAACAAGTGTATTCTGTTAAACAGGTTTGGGTTGGATTTAGCAAGGGAACAATATATATGTGGAGAAATTTACGTTCTACTTCTATTAGATGGCTCTTGTGATGACAAAATAAACTCATTAATGTTGAGGTTATTGGTGCACTCCATGTAGCTATGGAGTCACTGAGGCTGAAAGCCTTACCTGGCCCACAGAACCCAAGGGGATGCTGTTACACACCAGATCAGTCATTTTTGGGTCAGAACCACCTTATGGGGGGGTGTGTGTGTGTGTGTGTGTAGGGGGAAGGGATAGGTCAGACCTCACAGAGGTGGGATGGTGTCATATCCCTCTTGACAGACCCCTGGACCCCACATGGGGAATGCCAGGTGTGGCTGTCAGTCACAACCAGCCCAGGAGAACTGCAACACCCCCCAGCTCCTGGAGCCCCTAATGCAGCTTGGATTAGCAGGGACAGTGGGAACATGGCTCCTCACCCTGGCCAGGAACCCCAGAGTGGCCAGTGGGTCAGAGGCCCCGCCTGGGGGGTTTTGCCATAGGGACCAGAGTGGACAAAACCAAAGATGAAGGGATGCCACATATCACAGCCCTGCCATCTGGACCTGTGAGAGCTGTTTTTTGCAAGGTTCCACTGGTAGCTATATGATCTCTCTCTCCCTCTTTCTCCTTCTCTCTTCTTGCTCCCTCTGCTTCTCTTTTTTTCCTCCTTTCTTGATGCTTCGGGTGGCTTGGAGCTGGAGGGATTGGATTTTGACTGTCGTGGAATAGTATGTGCTGGGTCAGTATTGTGGTGGAAAATTTTGTCTAGCTTGTGTGGTACCCTTTTGAACTTTTGCCAAGTTCCCTTATTTTCTCCCCTAAATTATTAATAAAAAAATACCTCTTGGGAACCTCTTATTCTCTTGATGCTATTTCGAGGTATTAAAGAACCCTAAATAGATATTTTAAAATAGAACTCCTAGCTAAGCCTGTGAGCTTACAGCTCCCAGGGCTGAAGTGTTAGGGATGCCTGAGGTGGAGAGACTTTACCTGGGTCATTGGCTCATGAACTGGGTTTGCAGCCTGGTGGTTGGTGCAAGCAGCCTGCAGCTGATTTGGAAACCTGTGAGCAGCAGCTTCCAAGGCTGACATGGTAAGAGAGTTGTTTGAAGAGAAGGGCTTTGTGCAATTAAAATCATCGGTTTGTCTGGGAATTGGGTTTAGGATAGTCTCTCCAACTTTGAGATAAATACAGTACAGGTTTTAGTATTTCTCTGCTAAGGCTGTCAGGAGCCTGGCTGTGTTTCTGTGCATCACTAGGATTAATTATCTGGGTCCTAATCTGTTTCAGTTTAATGGGCTACCTTCTTGCTGAGGGGTTAAACTGTTTCTTAGCTCTCCCCAACGCTTGGTGCTTATCTACACCTACAGTGCAATTAATTGTGCCATGCTGCCAATTCCTACTGTGGTTTAACAGAGGGCAACGCATCTTTGGCAATGCATCTTTTGCCAATGCTGCCTTCAGTGCCTGGGCTCTCCTAGGCAATTTGGCAGGCTTGTGGACTTGAAAAAAACTGTGTGTGAAAAATATCACTGCTTAAAATGAGCTGACTCATTTTCAGGGAAAACAGATCCTAGGAAGAGCAACCTCCCAATCCCCCTATATGGAAGGAATGGCTTCTTAATTCTCAATAAATGTATGACAACTAGCCTAAAGAAAAACAACATCCTATAAGTTGCTTATTAGTATATGGAAGGCCAAAATTACCACTTTTTTTGTCTATTCAGCCCTGGTACACACCATAATCAATGCCTTCTCCGAGTCACAGGCATATGGCAAGAAATTATAACATTTGCTTAAAAATTAATTTTATTTTTTTCAGTATCTAGCAAGTAGGACCACTCCCTCTGTGCAGTTTGAGATTCTCAGTGACAAATGTTTATACACAAGGAGGGTTAGGAAAAGGGCATGAATTTAACATTTATGTAAATATAAAACTCAGAGGGAGACCATGTACTGTTTACATGATTACATGTTTTAAAATCAGTCCAGTATTTCACATTTCTGATGATTTCTGAACACTTGCCATTATAATGAGATTTAAAAAACTTAAAAGGAGAAGATTACTCTCAGATTACTCACATGGTGTGATTCTTGGGGATGGTCCTGTGCAGGACTAAGAGTTGGACTTGATGATCTTTGTGGGTCTCTTCCAACTCAGCATAATCTGTGAAGAAATTAGGGCTATTGCTAACTAAGGATTCCTCCTTGGGTGACAACTAAAAGTGGTTAAACTGGAGACAAAGGTCTGGAGAATTGTAGTTCTTACTGAATTTTTCTGATTATTGCAGTTTGGACAAAGCTCTGCATTTGGCTTGTTTCACCTAGTGATTTATAATTTTAGGAATTGATCTGACCAATCCATTGAATATGCTGTTATTGGTTCTTCAAACAGTAAGTGAAAAATTGGTGATACACCTATCAGATGCTCCTCTGTTTTCTGGTAAACTGTCAAAAGGCAAGCTTTTCCCCAAGTAAATCATTAAAACAACATTGTTTTTCATGAAATGCAGAATAACACTTGCAAATGTTTTCCAAAGTCAGTATTGAAAGTTGTGCTGACGTTCAGAGGTGAGTGATCCCAAGTCCAGTACTTTGCACCTCTCAGATTTAGGTCTCACAGGTGCATACCATATTTTCTAAGATAGCGGTAGTAGCTGTACTTATATTTTGTTGGATCCTTCCCAGAGTGACTAGATTACTGGAGATGCGTGTGATCCCCCTGAGTGACCACAGCTGCATAAAGTGCTCATGTATCTTATGTGGCCCACTCTAGATTCCAGTCACTCTAATGGTACTAAATACCTTTTATTTAAATTATTTTTATTTTTTAACTTGGCACCACAGAAATGAATGTGATTTATTTGTGGACTGACATAAGCAAGAAATCCGGTAGTAGAAGTCTGGCTCTTTCAGCCAGAAATGGTGAGAAATGGAAAGAAATAAACATTCCCACTTTCTCATTAATGCAATTACTATACGCCATTGAACATGTGCTGATAAATTTAAGAGGCTTATACTCTTCTTTAGGTGTATGCATTCATTAGTGTGGCCATCATAAAATAAACAGGGGAGTATTCAGCTTGGGGAAAAGTTCAGCGAACAAGAGCTCACATTATATAAAGCTACGATGATAAATGTCTCCTGTGGCATAATTTTAACTCCTACCATCTGTTACTCCCTGTTGCCATAGGAACTGAAAGTAAATACTAAAAATAGTCTGAAACTAGGAAAAGCACAGCAGGAAATGTCTGTCCTGGAAGAAAACAAGCCTTCAATGTGACCAGGCAATAGCAGGAAAAAGGACTGGTGGGAACTTCAGGAGACTTAGCTGGAGAATTTTCAACAAGCAGGGGTGGGTGAGGGAAGGAGCTCAAAACAGTGTTTATAAGCAGTTGTAGCTGGGCTACCAAAACATTATCAGATGCTCAGTGCTTTACTTGCCATCTGTTTTCAACTTTGAACTTGAGAAGTAATTTTACTGTAACTGTTAGACGATCTGTGTGTATATATACATAAATATGATTTTACATTTTTGACAGATTTTTCCTTTATTTTTTTTATTTTTTTTTTTTTTTGCTAAAAGCTGTGAGCATTGCACTGGTGTTCATCAAATGATGCCGTTCAAATATTATTAGAACTGAGTGTTCAGGCCAAAGACAAGGCTTAAAAGGAGAGCTGCACTTTCATGCCATGCCAGCACAGGAGCTGCTTCCAGACACTCCTTTCTGGAAAATACAGGCGCTGAGCCCCATGTAGCAGGAAAATCTGACTTGGGAAAGGAAAGTTGAAAGACTGCATTTAGCATCAGGGGCACGAAGAATTGTTTAAATAATTGCAAGTGTTGTGAAATAACAGAGTGCTACAAGAACCTAGGAACTCCACTCTTTTTGGGAGGAGTTAAATTATTTGATGATGCCCTATCTAAAGAAATCCTTCCTTTAAGAATGCTTTGCATGGGAGGAGCAGCCCCACTTGGGGGAATTGCTAGCTCTTCTGGGTGTGTCCTTCTTTAGTCTAACCAGAATGAAGATTTGTTAAGCTTCCTTGGTGAGCGCTCTTGTGTGTTTTTTAGCATTCCCTTTCATTCATTTACCAGTCACTTAGAGTGATGATAAGAGATGAGAAAACAAACTGAGATTTGATATTAGGCAGTGGCCAGGGAACTTGGATGTAATCACTGCTGCACAGCATCCTGTACAGTTTAGTGTACAGTGTGTGCACCATGGGGGACTTAGTGTATAAGATCTTATTTGAGCTTGTAAACCAAGACAGCCTGGATATACAGGACAGCCTGGGAAGCCAGGCACCATCAGTGCAAATTAAGGATCTATGGCTGAACTCAAGGCACATGAGACCAGAGGAACTTAAACCAGAAATTTTACTTGGCCCTGTTATCACTGATGACCTGGTGAGCAGGTTTTGTCTGCAGCCTTGTGGTTTGCTCTGTGACAATAACAATGAATGCAAATTCCAAAAGGCAGCCAAGTGTAGATGCTTTGATTTGCAGGATAGCTCTGATGCACCAGAACTGTAACTTTTAGTGATAAGTCTCGTGAGTTCCAACTACAGCTACTGTATAGACATGTCTCTGACATCCTTCTTTTATTCCCTGCCGTCTCAGAAAACTTTCTATACTTGGCCAGAGTTGCTGATCAGTGCTGCCCTCAGCCTGCTCTGTACCTGGACACTGTGGATGCTTCCATAGCTCAAAACCAGGCTGCACAGCTTCTGTGCAACGAGTCAGCTGCCCTGGAAGTATTGAGAGCTGTTGGCTATGTTCAAAACAGCTGCTGTATGAATGCAACAAGCCTGATGCACCTCAAAAGCATTAGGCTCATCCCCAAACCCACTTGAGGTAGGTCCAAGGTTTCTCTCAAGGCTGCATATTATTCCTGCTAAGTTAATGAGACACAAATGGGGCATCTTGTGTGATAATGTGATAGGGAAAAGTTCCAGGCCTTGCTGTTATCTGAGAGACCTGTACTGAGACCTGTATTGCTTTCTCCTCACTGATACAGCTTTTCACTGGCTTGCTGTCCTGGTCTCAGGTGAAGTGTGGCAGCCCCTCAGAAGGCTTTCTCCAAGACCTGTTTTAAGTGGTGATAAGGGAACCAGTGTGATGATCTATTAGGATATGACATCAGATACAGTTTCAGTCTTTATGTTGGCACTCCTATATGTCCGTGGTGGACTCTCTCACATGTGACAAACTGAAAATTCCCAAAACTCCATTGTCACGGTTTGCAGCAGACCATTTTTTCTTTAAGACATCATCAACCGCAGAGGAAAACAGCTTGTTCGGTGAGAGTGTTATCGGTAATACCAGTGATGCGAAGTGGTTGGAAGTAGCTTGAATCATATCTAGTGCCGGCAGTACCGGGGCATGGGCGCGGCCATCTTGGGCCGGATGTTTTGGGTCAGTTGCCGGAAGTAGGGGCTCATGGGCCCCGCCATCTTGCCTCGGAATGGGCGGGTAAAGCAACGTCGGTGGGTGAAACTCTGGTGACGTAGCCACCGCTAAGTCTCCGCCCCCTTCTGTGGCGATATAACTGGGGGGTGGATCCGTCTGGTTGGAGAAGACGGCTTGGTCGCTTCGCGGGCTTTCTGAGTGGCGCAAAATCTTTCCGCCATTTAAGGTGGTGCCGCCATCTTGTGCTTCTTGTGAGGGGGACCCGCCATTTTGTGTTTCAGGGATGGTGTGGGGCGGCCCGACGCCGTTTTTTCGTGCTTGGGTGTTATGGGAAGATCTGGATGTGTTGGTGTTAGAGGGATTTTCCCGAGTAACTGTCTCTGGTTTGGGGATTTGTCTGAGAACAGTGGACCACGCGGCGATAGCTCTGCCAGCGAGTTCATCGTGGTGATGTGTAGACGCATCCCACAGGATAAATCCGATACGTTTCCAGTCCTCATAGACGATGGGGACTTCAACAGATAGGGCGCGAATCGCCATCCACTTTGCCAAAGCTTTAAAGGATCTCCGATCTACAGGATGATCCAGAGCTTTCATAAAGAACTTAAGTCTGCGGTAATTGGAATTCACCGCTTTACATGTTTGAATTCCCATAACTATAAGTTAGAATCGAAACTTGGGGCGAATTGGTGATTATGGGGTAGGTCCCGGGGATTAAAAGGAATGGAAATCGCTTCTCCGTACCGTAAGCAGCCAATCCGCCGACGCTGGGGTATGCGTGACTTCTCGGAATCTGGATAAAGATACGGAGGAACCGCCGGTCCTGGGTGATCGTGGCCAACGATCCTGCAGGCGGAACCCAATGGTAGTGACCAGGGAACTGGATACCAGCTTCCTAAATCACCCCACATCTGGGCACCAGTTGTCACGGTCCGCTAGGGTAAAAAAGGATCGGTCCACACTCGAGGGAAGTTGGAACAGAGTGAAACTTTTATTTAGAGAACACAGGACTTATATAGGGTTCGGGTCGGAAGCTGCTAGAACATAGGCGGAGCGTGACAAATAAGGGTAAAGTGAGGCGGAGTTAGGCCAAATAAGGGGAAGTGGGGAGTGGTCAGCCTTATATGGTAGTGCTGCAATGCACCACCAACTAACCAATGGAAAAATAGAGAAGAAGCTACCAATGGGCAAGGGGTAACTAGGGAGCAAGCAACCAATAAAAACAATTGTACAAACGTGAAATAATCACTTATCTAATACAATAACCATCTAACTATTTTAGAATTTTAAAACGTGGGAATTAGTCCGATGATCCTCCAGCGGTTAGTGGATTGATGATCTCTGGACGCTGTACTTTGACAAGAACTCCATCCATTTGTAGAAATTTTCTTCGCAGTCACTATTCTGTCCTCCTACACTCCATCTGACTCTACTTCAACTAATCAAAGAGTTTATCCAAAGCTCCATTTACTTTTTCTGTGCTTCAAGTATTCATTATGCAAAAGGGTTTCTTTGGAGACTTCAGAAGAATATCATGAGGTCTTGTGAGCCTTATTCTTAGCATTTTTTCCATGTACTCCATTCCTGTATGCTTATTTTGTGAGGAATCCATGCTCATACTGAAGTGCTTTCTGGCATGCCACAAAGGAAGGAAAGGGTTCTCCAGGAGTTCTTGGGAACAAGCCAGTTGCTTGGAAGTCCTGCTGGAAATACTGCTTGGAAGTTGCGTAGAAAATAATAAAACTTTCATTTATTCTGCTCAAAATAGGCTATTATTCAAAAGTATATCTAGTTGAATGTGGTGGAGATGTGTGCTCTGTTTGACTGTGCTCAGTGTGTACATTACTTAACACAGACTGTGTGCTTGGCAGTCTCTTCTTACTATTGAAGGTAAAATGTTTCCTGCTTTGAGGAGTTTACAGCCTAGATGGACACTTCAGGAAAACACAAAATCCAACAGCAGCTCAAGATGGAATAGTTCATTTTAGGAAGTCTATCTCTATTTCACAATGGTGCTGGCATAATTTTTACTTGCAGGAGTAGGATTTATGCTGATGTATCTTCAGCTTTTATGACAATCTCCTTATGTATTTCACTAGATGGTCTCTGTTGCAAAAGTTTGAAATCTCAACTAGATTAAGATATCTGATCTCTGCTTCCCAAAAATTCCACTGTGTTGTCAAGTGAAAGCAGAAAGCTCATGGAAGACATTGAAGTGTACAAAAAGCCTGCTGTATTTCACCAGGATTTGCTCTGACATCTGTATGTAGCTAGCTGATTTTTTTCTTTTTTTTTTTTCTTTTGACCCAAATAGCAACATAACTTCATAAGTTCCGCAGTCAGTAGCATGCATTTTTTAATGTACCTAGAGAATTCAAATTACTGTTTTATGGGTGAAGTGATAACCATTCAATTAGGATTTCTATCTGTGCAATCCTCTACTTTGGTATGTTGACAAACATGTAGCATGAAATATGCTTATTGCAGCTGTGGGAGGAGAACTAAGGGCGAACTTTTGTTTACAGTTTTGCTGTAGAATTTTACTTCTTTAGAAACTTTGCAGATGTCGACAAAACTTCCCTATATACTCTTCCTGAAGCTATGCCTTGTCTTTAATCAAAACTGAATGATTAGATGGTCCAGTTGTTCCCTAACTTCCTAATTTGAATGGAAACCTTGCTCCAGTTAACTCTGAATTTGTGAGGTCCTCTTAGTGAAAAGCCCTTGCTAAGTCTTGTTGTAGTCAGTCTTTTACAGCAAAGATCATATATGTTTTCAAGCAAACCTGAGCCTTGTTTTGCAGGAATTGAAGTTTAGTTTGGATCCAGTTAAAGCCTCTGTGCAATTTTACATTTGGGCTGTAAAGGATATATAGTTCCGTATTTATTTGATGAAACTTGTACAAAATGTAGGGGTTTTTTGACTGAATGCTGTTTTGCAGTTAGAAGCCATATTATGCTGTCTGTCTTCTGTGTTGGAGATGTATCATTACATTGTAATTAGCTTCCAAGTTCCAAAAGGCATTTCCATCCTTATTCCATTCTCTTAACTTTCTATCTTGTACAGGCTGCAATAGTTTCCATGCTCGCTGTTCAAGCTCCCATGCATCTAGAGAGCTCATGATGACTATTGTTTTATTCTGCTGAGTACTGCAAAAGCTGTAATGAGACTGTGTGGTAAAGTTAATAGAGCCTCCTGGTTATTCTTACAGTACTTGTAAAAGATTATTTGGTGTCATGACTTCATATCCAGATGCCCGTATAAAATTAGGAACACTCTTAACGCTTGTTTTCCAAGACATATATTTTTTAATATGTTGGTGCCACGAAAATGCAATCATTTTATCAGGGAGATATTCAAAATGCTGATGAATAATAATGCCAAGTGTTTTCAGTGTTCAATAATAAAGTTCAAGGCATAACACACTGGGCACATGGGAGAAGTTCCCTTTTGCTTGCAGGTGATTGATGCACCATCCTTTGATTCTGCTTCCAGCATGCTTTGAGGTGTGGATTTTTTTTAAGAAAAAGGCTACAGGTCTTTTAAATTTTTTTCTTACTTACACTATTTAGAATGTTAATGTTTTATACATTAAGGTGAATGAAAATTAAGTTTTGTGTTGTGTCTTGCAGTAGATCTTTTAGGGCCTTGTGGAATAAACCCTTCTGCTCATAAAATGCCATCCACCTAACCATTACTACCTACTGGACTGTAATAATTAGTCGTATATAAGTAGCTTTCCTGTTGCATTGTATTTTTTATTAATCAAGTGAGGGGAGGAAATGAAATGCTAGCATAGTTTTCACCAAAAATAGGTCTTTATTTTTACAGATGTTTACTGCTTACAGAACTTAATACCATTATACAGTCTTGCCAGCCTGAAATGTCAGGTAATGTTATAGTTAAAAACCGTGATAGGTGAGGCATTCACGTTCCTTTGTGAACCACAATGCTGAAGTGTGCACCCATAATAAATGGTCACTTTCTTGTTTAGAATCTCTCCTACAAGGCCTCTCTAGCTCTTTCTTCCCCATCAGACTTCATCCTTTTTTTTGCCTGAGAAACGAAAATGGAGAAAACCACATTGAATGACTTACTGCTCTGAAATGAGCCTTCTGCAAAGGTCAGCCTTTCCCTGGAGCTGGCTTAATATTTCCACACTAAGGGTAACACAGTCTGTCCTTAAAGAACAGGAATAACTGGGACACCCTTCTGTGCCTACAGGGGAAGAAATGATGCTGGTGACTAATCTCTGGGAGGTAACATTTTAGATACGTGGATTCTCTGGAGGCTGACAATCATTTGTTGGGTAATACTGGGAAAACACTTCCTCTTTTACCATGTCACACATGGCTCCTTTGACAAATGAGAAGACTGATTCTTTCAAGTGCTTGAGTGATGCTGCTGAGGCATGTGACACCAATTCCAGGTACCACAGGTGTCTTAGAATGCTAATGCAGTGCTTTGTGACGATGTTAATTGGTGAGGGTCTGGGGTTGGGTAGTTTGTGTAGGTAAGGTTCCAGGAAACATGGATGCTTTAGCAAATGGGCTTACTGGACCTGGTATTCTATTGGTTTCCAATTCTATTGGTGGAATCAAAGCAAGTATAATACACAAAATTATGCATATATGTATGTATCATATGTAATCATAAGCAAGTGTAGTCCATGCTCTGAGTAATATGCTGCTCTAGTTTAGCTCAGTTGTAAGAGGCTACTGAAGTTGTTGGACATTTTTTTGCAAATTTGAGGTTCTTCCCAGGGTGACTGTCTGGTGTTGTGGCATTGTTAGAGTCCTCACCGTATGTGTTTGTCATCTTTAGAAATAATATCCTTGTGTTTATTCCTCATGAAAGATACGTGTCTACAGGCATTAGGTGCAACCTGGGTTCCTTACCAACTGGCAGATAGATCCTTAGTAGGTGCCTGGTGAGAATGTGGTTGCCAGCATCATCAAATGCAGACAGAATGGGATTGTGTCCATCAACAGACCTACTGGGGGTGGAATTTTGCCACATGCCACTGAGTCATCCAGAAGCTGCACAGCACTCTTTTGCCTGGACACTTAATAGATCACTAATCAGCATGAGAACAACAGTTTATCTCTTGCAAAGTAGAGAGATACTAATAACTGATAGTTCTGACTTGGGCTTGCTATGAACAGGGAAAACTGGTGGGGTTTTTGGATGTAAATTGCTATCCCTTAAGGATGCTTTATACTTGCTTGTGTGAGTATACCATGGTATACTTCCTATGGCTGGGTTACCATGCCAGGGGAAACTGGTACAATCTTGGCTGTCTCTGGGCAGCATTAACTGCCTCGGGGGCAGGTGGTACATGCTCTGGCCATGCCAGCAGCACCTTGACTGTCTAGAGAGGCCTGGATGTTTTGGGGGTTTTACATCCCAAGAGAAATACCTTTACAGTAAATGAGATAGGCCTAACATTTCCACTATTTATTAATTTATTAATTGCTAAATGAATAAGACCTTAAGAAAAAAAACCCTGAAATTTTAGATGTTAGCAACATATGATCATGTGACTTGATGCTAAGTACTTTTGCAAAAGGTCATAAGAATGCACTCCTAAAAGCTAGTAGTCATATTTCACTATAATCTTTGGGTGATATTAATGGTGCCAAAGAATTACTGAGAAAAATAAATTTTGGGGGAAAAAAAAGGCAAAGAACACAAATGGCATCTATAAATGTCTGATATTTCTTCTTTATCTGAAAACCCAGACAGAGTACTCAATCAAATGTTCCCTTCTAAAGATATAAAACCATGTAGCTTCTGGCTCATCTTTCTAAAATACAGGCAAGGGCAAAAGCTATTTTGTAAGGTCAATGTTTCTGCTAATTGTTACTTTGGCAAGCTGGTGATGATTTATCAACAGCATGAGAAAAGTGACAAGGTTCTATCTTCCACCTACACAACTGCCTAGACTCAAGAACTCTGCAAGTATTCTGAAGCTGCTCTCAAAATACCTCTCTTTATTATTCCTTTTAGTTTAATTTCACCCATCTAAGGTATGCTAGAGCTGCAGAGTACTTTACTACTGATATGATGTGCCTGTAAGCTATATTGTGTGCCAAATTAAGCAGTAATACTTCTGTATAGCATATACTGCAGTTAGTTGGAACCCAAGCCTACCATTTGGCCTTGGGGAATTTCATTCAGTTGATTGTAGTGTTGGTGGGAAAATGAATTCCATAACTGAGGCTGAGACCTGATGTTCCCCCACAGCATTTCAGTATTCAAAGTTTTGGGAGAAGTCCACTTTTAATATTCACCCTAATTTATCATTTTAACTGACATATTTGGATTCCAGGCTAAACAAAAAGAAAACAGGATATTAAAGGATCGAGTGGGTCCCATCCAAATTTCGTGTGAGTCTCGCTCTACTGGCTTTAATGGAATGTGGCCCACTCTGTAGAAATAGTTCTTGAATTCTTTTCATTGAGAATCACTGACAAAAATGAATATGCCCCTAAAGTGAAACAGACTTGGGAAACAAAACAAAACTCAGCTCTTGAAATTGTCCAAATCAGAGGAAGTGCAGAAGCTAAACAATTGCCATGAGAGTGTAACAGAAGATTTATACTTTCAATTTCAATATTAGAAGTATGAATAACAAAGTTAATGTAACAGTGGTCTGCTAGTTAGAATAGCAGTGGAGACATACTGAGAACGGAAACTTTAAACCTTCAGAGCCTTACAGGAATTGAGGCAGTGCATTTTTCAAAGAAATTATTTGTCAGATGGTGCTGGAGTGGTCCAGGTTGCATTCAAACCATGGTGGTGCAACGTGCCTGGTTGCAGCAGTTTGCTCCTAGAAGCTGGCTTTTTTAGGGCTGCGGAGAGTTCTGAGCGTGGAACCACAAGGAGCAGAAATAAGGCCTTTAGGGATTGAGTCCAAATAGAAAAATCTGGTAGGATATGCCTTCAGTGAGGGAAAGTCACCTTTAAAAGGATGGAACTATTCTTAAGGCACTTTTAGAGATACCCATTTAAATATGTTTGCTAGCTGGTTTGGTCACTTTTCACACTTTAACAAGTGTGTCACATTCTAGAGTGGAAGGATAAGTAAATTGTGGGGTTACTGAGGTGTATTTCTTATTGGCATAACATCCCTAGGTAAATAGAAGTGTTAAAAATTAAATATGAAATAGTTTTTTGAAAGCTCAACACATCCACCATTCTTTGGAAAGGGACTGTTCCTTAATGAATGGTATTTTTCTTTGCTGTTTTAATTTTTGTGGAATTGCCTCCATTATGGGAGTAGAAAGTGATGTGATTTTTTTATAGCAGTGTTGCTGGTTTTGCAGTGTCATGCAAATGGCAATTGTCAGGACATAAAAATGGGATCCTGGAAGTCATCCTGAAAAACATAATGAAAAATATTTTGTTTCTTTGCTTTAACTGTGTTGATTCAATTGACACTGAATCCCTGCTTGCAGGGTGATTTTCCCCCCCCTTTTTTATTGTCTCCTTTTTAGAGTTGAAGTTGTTCTGGGTATGGTGCTGTGGTAGGAAATCCCTCTTCTTCAAGCTGAGAGTAGTTTTGCTGCTGACTGAAATGGTGTCAGCCAATGTAGCTTTAAATGCAATGGGCTTAATCCTGCAGGAAGGCAGTGCTTTGCATGAAAGACAACATCAAAATTCCATTTTTTCTGTGGAAAAAAAGTACTGGTGGGCTGTGATAGTAAGTATTGAAAGAAGTATAGAAATAATATATTTATCTATTTGGGGAACAAAACAGCTTCTAGAAACCTGCCTTTCAGAATGCAATAATGGGCATTTACATGGAATTTTTTTTATTTTTTTTTTTTTGTGATGGGTGGTTTTGCTTTTTTTGTTTGGTGGTTTTTTTTTTGTTTGGTTGGGTTTTTTTAACTTGAATTTTGGCCTCTGTGTTTCACTTCTTAGCAAAGAAGGCCTGAAAATGTGTTTGTTCTGAATTCTGTCCAGCTTCGCTTTGGAGCAGAAGGCGCAAAGTGCAGAACTTTACTTGGAACAGGTGGAGGCCCTATGTACATGCTCAACCCTGGTAACTAAGGAGCACTCAGACCTCACAGAGCAATTGAAATTGTGCTGTAAATAGTTTCTGGACAAACACCAAAAATCCTGAGGGTTTAAGTCAAGGAAAATCTCCCTTGCGTTGCAAATAACTTCAGGAATAAATGTACAGTGAAGCCTGCATTAAATCACTCTCACTGCAGTACACCATGGTTAGGAAGAGGAGCATGTGATGTGCTCCTTCACTGTATACATTCCAGAAAAATGTATTTGTTGAGTTTATTTATAGGTTCTTCTGTGGTGCTCACCGTTGCAGTATCATTTCATTGCTCTTAGGGTGTTCATGCCTTTAATGGAAAAGGACAAATGTTTTTCCTCATTAGAGTTTGGCAAGTGAGGGCGCATCAGTTTGGGCCTGAGATGAATTTCACTGTTAGTCTAACTAAATAAGTTTTTATTCTAAAGAATGCCACTGTTTTGCAGCAGTTTTTGGCAGGTTTCTCAGTGGTAATAAAATTATGAATGTACTCTTCATGTTTCTTTAAATGCATTGAGTATGAAATGTGAAATTAAATTGGAAAAAAAAAAATTCTGCTATGCATAGTCTTCCTGACTTGCAGCAGTGTTTGTTTATCTAGGCTTTTGTTTATTCTGCTAAAGGGTTCTCCATAGGGAGTACAGCTGATTGGAAAATATTAGACCTACTTCTCAATCCCTTACATTCTGATGACAATGAAAAGAATATCGCTCTTAACGAGAAGGTTCTATTGAAAGTTTAATTCAGGGCGAAAAGTCAAACCCAACAACTTAACCGTGGTTTTTCCAAGAGAAATAATAAAAGCCTTGTGTCAGGTAAAGTTCTCACTTCAAATCTGACTGCTGCCCTCTGCCCCTGCAGTCCCTCACAATCCCAGGGTGTAGTTCAGTCTGTTTGTTACCAGCTGAAAAACTGGCCTCAAAAGAGTGATGTTTTGAGGCATTTGTCCTAGAAATATCGAGAGGCTCTGCCTTAGGATTTCTCAAGGCAAGTTGTTGGGGTTTTTGAGGTGAAACTGTAAGTCTGTTTTCTTTTTGAGACTGTTTTGGTTCAAAAAGTTAGCATTTCTCAAAGGTAAAGGTGATTTTTGTGGGAAGGAAAAACATCTGGCTTAATGCTTGGTATTTTATATCAATTTTTTTGACTGGAATTTTTGGTTATCCCAAAAAGAAGAGCGTGTTAAGTAAAGAACAGAATGGAAATTCAGAGGAATAGAAGCAATCCGATCCTGGAGAGTTTTCTCATAATCCAGAAAGTCTGAGGAGGAAGAGGTATATGACTCCTCAAAGCTGTGGTTGTTAGAGACAACTATTCAAAGTGAAATTCCACTGAGCAAAAATACCAGATAGAGAACTGATATGAGGGAAGAGAAGGAATTTTTTGGTCCAAGGCATGAGGGACAAAGCTGGTTGTGCTGAGATGTTGTGGGGACACTGTCTGTGACCAAGAAAGTGACAAATTTCAGGGCCTGGTAGTTTTCCAAGAGCAGGGGATTGGAGAAGAATGGATTGCCTTGTTGAAAGGTAGCTGAGATGAAACTGCCAAGGATGAGCTTTCTTTATGTTTGTTCTCTAAGCAGATGTTTTTCTTACCCTTTTGTGGTTGTGTTTCCAGTTAAATTTTAATTTCTGAGAATTAACCTGGCATATTTTGTCATCCTTCTGTTGCTATGAGAAGTTTCAGGGGAACCTGGTCGGTCGTGAGGACTCTCTTGTGAGCAGCCAGACTTTAAAGTCCTGAGAACTCAGAGAAAGGAAGTGTGAGGAAAAAAATCTTCCTTGCCCCATGTGGGCCTGTGCTCTTTTGACTATCAGGACACAGTGGGAAGGTTGCTTGTGATTGTCAGGTAGTCTCTCAGCAGGGTTTAGCCCTACTGAAAATCTTCCTTCTCCTTGTGCTCTTTGTACCCAGTTGTTTGGTGCTGTCTTGCTAATCAATTCCTTTATTTTGTTCTGTATTGTACCTGTTTCAGTGGTGACTGATGCCATTCAGTCTGTCAAACACCTTGCAGTTCACCACAGTGAGAGGTAAGGTGTAATGTGATATATATTTAGATGTGTTTATGTGCACTTCCAGTCCCACAGGTAACTTCTCCCTCATTGCATAAACTCCAGCAGTTCAAGCTTCTACACTGCTCAGATTTGACCAGCTAGTTTTGTTCTTTGCCCTCCAAGTAGCCATTACATACATTACAGTTACCTGTCAGGGATTATTTCCTTTTGGAGTATTTTGGAGTATTCAAGCAAGAAAGTCACCTGTAGGATGGACCTGTGCCTAGGAGGAGTTTTACCAAGCCTACCAACTCCTTTCACATAGGCCATGAAATGGCTTTCCAAGCATGCACTGCCTTGGTTTTTGACTTAGGGTGGAAATATTTAATATCCATTACTAATCCCTTGAGCCAGCTGGCCTCCCACCTCTGTGGTTATTATTTCTAAGGAGAATCAATTAAGTGCAGAAATTCATCTTTGTGTTCTTTCACTTAGGCCTCCAGCATTCTGTGCTGTGTCAGGGAACCTTTACGAAGTCTGGGAAAAAATGTAAAATAATAATGAGATTGCCAAGGAGTTAAGCTTGCTTTCCTTTCTAAATGGTAACAAAAAAATATACTTTAGTAGCAAAAATGTCAGATATCATTGTGTGATAATTACACCTTTCTCAGCACTGCTTGAATTCTGGTACTCCTCTCCAGACTCGCTGGGCTATTTGATTTCAAGGGGTTTCCTGGTTTTGTTTTTCAATTTCTGTCAAAGTATAGAAAGAATTGAACTCTGCAGCTGAGTGTTGGGTATAAAGCAACATATTAGCTCCCTTTGAATCTTATAGGGAGCTTTTTCATCTGATGGGTCAGAGGAGCAATAAAAACTTGTCAAAAGTCGAGGATGTCTAATCATTGCAAAGTATGGACCTCAGTAAGGGATTGATAGGGTATCCTTGATGAAAATAAAATTGCTGAAGAATGATTTAATCATTGAAAATAAGGCTCCTTGTGCTGACAATTACTGTTGTGTTGAGTAGTTGGCAAAATTCTTCAGCCTGAAATGTTACCATGTACTTGTAGAAATGCCAGTGATGATTTCACTTTAGAGGACTATGTATTTGTGGGAGTTGCCATCTTTCCAGAGACTAGCAGATCTATTCATAAACAATGGATACACGTGTATCTTGACTCTCCCTGGCTGCTAATTCTGCATTTCCTTCCCAACAAAAATTGTGAAACTGGCACTTCAAGTTACTGCAGTATTTCAGGGAGCTACATCCTTGAATACGAAGGTAGAGAGGAGCTGCAAAAGTGTGTAGGACAAAATTATGAGAACTTGACATACAGACTGGAAAGCTGTAGGTTTCCTTTTTCCTCATATGCCTCTAGGTGGATTTACTTCATTGCAATGCCAATAAATAATTTAAGCCATTTATTAGACAGCTTGTGATCCTGTGATGAGGGTAGTGTTTTTTCTGTTATGATGGTGGAAATTTCCTTGGGTTTCTTCTGGTAGTTCTGTCATGGAGCATTGCTCTACAGTGGCATTTTTTTTTAGTCTTAGTTGCATGAAGGTCTCATGCCTTTTCAATGCTATTGTAACCTCTGCTGAGTAGAGCACCCATAAGCATCTGTTACCATCTGTAAAGAAAGAGATGAATAGTCTCATTGCTGTGGTACATAAGTTATGAAAGTTGGCAGCTTGTTTCCAGTTCTACTAAAGACTTCAGGAGTAGTCTTTAAGCTCTTCCAGGATCTGAAGCTGTTTATTTGCAAAATGAGTGTGGAATCTTTACTTTCTAGAAAGTTTAGAAAGCTTTTCAGGAGCCAGATTAGGAAACCCTTCAAGAATGTTTGCTCTTGAGAGTATCTTCTGGAAATTGGTCTATCATTGCAAAGCACAAGATATTTTTCAAAACTGTTATTGCTATATATTTGTTGTTTGACTGTATTTTTTGCCTTTTTTCCCCATGTGGTAAATTTTTTAGGATCAAGTGTTAGCAGTATCATCCCCAAGTCCAATTTTTTTTTGATAACTCTGTTTAGTAACAGTTCAAAACCAATGTTTTCCTGCCACCATTCTTCAGCAGTGAATAAGTAGTAGTGGTGTTCTGATTGTTTTTTCACCTCACCTAAGGCATAAATTGTGCTTATATCTAAACCAGCATCTTTAACCATCAAACAAATGGTCTAACTTGTTAGGACAGATTTTATATTTCTATTCAAACTTCAGATTCACCATTTTCCCCTCCCTCTTCACATACCCAGAGCCATCCATGTGGTTCTCATTTGCCTGTCTATATCTATATCTATATCTATATCTATATCTATGCCAGGTTAATTTCTACTATATTGATCAAAATTGTTGTCTCTGAAAATAATGAGATAACGTGTTCTGGGATGCTGAGGAAAGAGGTATTTCATTAGCTTTTTTTGCATGAGACAATGCATCATCAAAGTCTTGTTGTGACAGTAAAAATGTGCTACAATTCCCAGTGGCTCTAGCTATGTCTAAATATAGCTTAAAAGCCTAAGCAAGATTTGTGGTGAACTAATTAAAGACAGTATGGTGGAAAGTGCTGAAAAGGTGCTAGTTCTAAGGGAAAGAAAGTTATCTCAGAGCTTGCAGAGTTCTTTGGTGGTCCTGCTTACCCAGTAACTCTTAATTACTGCAATTAGGGAATTCTTTGAAGACGTGCTTTAGGGCCTGACATCTCAGTGAGCTTGGTGTAAGTAGATGGATTCTGCTGCTTCATATAGTTCTCCTGAAGTCCAAAGGCTTAGTGAAAACTCAACACAACCAGTGTGCTGCTAGTTGAACACTTCTGTTAGTTGAGCAAGTTCTGAAAGGCCATTGTGGTGCTACCCTGATGTAAAAGCTGCTTGGTATTCATTTCTGCCCATACAGAATCTTCTTTTGTCTTTTTTACCTGGTAGATGAGGTACAAATATATTCTCTTCCAGTAAACTCCTAATGGGAATATTTTCCTTCTCTAAGTTTTAGTTCTCTTTGACTTTTAGCTGAGCACTAGAGTAGCTGAAGTGCCATCACATCTCTGCCTCGGTAAATTTGGTGTGTTGCAGTGCATTTAGGTTTGAAGGGAAGTATAGGGATGCAGCTGTGATCCCATGGAGTCTGCTGCAAAGCTCACTGAAGAAAGAGATTTTTAATCTTTAATCAGCTTCTGTTGAGATAAGTGAGAAAAAAATTAAACCTACCTTCTGTAAGAGCAAGACCTCTTTTGTAAAGACTGTATTTCTAAGTTTTTCCTGACTTTCATGGTCCAATGCAGTAAGATATCCTTAAGGTACTTGCAATTTTATTTTTTTATTTTTATTTTGTGTAGCTGCCAAAATACTTGAGGAGATAACCATTCTCTACTCAGGGCAATATGTAAATAAAAGAATAAATTATGCAGGAAGCAAAGATTATATGTCTATATACAGCACCTTTGGTCTCCACATCTCACTTCCATGAAAAAAACCACAGTGTCTTCTCACCCTTTTCACAGTTTCACCTTTTTTCTCACGTGCAATCAGAGTAATACTGATTCCCTTCCAGCTGTCTCTGCTGCAAGAAGGTAGTGGGAAAAACTCTAGCCTGGCTTTAAGGAAGCATGCTGTAGATTTGTCAGTTGTCAGAAGTTTCCTTTCCTCTGATACTTTACCCTTCTCACTTAAAAAAGCCCTTTCCTGAATATGTGATAGCATCTGTGCTCTCAAGCAAATGCACATGTCAGAATCTTTGGGAGATGCTGCCCTTATGGGCTGTTAGGATAAATGGAAGGAGCTCCTCTGAAGTCACTGGGGCTTTGCTGATTTACATGCAAATAATTTGTTGACATATTTTTTATAAATTATTTATGTGTTGTATCCGGAAATAAGAATTATTTAGGTTTGTCTTGTATTTCCTGCTGATACTTGTTGACTCTTCTGTTCTAGTTATGCTAATCTTCTCCCTGCTAAACCAAGTGATTGTAAGAATTTTTCTTTCATCTTCATTTTTCTGAGTTAAAATGATCACTCAAAATAAGGACATTTTTGTTAATGCTAACAAGTGTTTTAGCCCTAGTCTTTTCTCTTTCTTCTGGAAGCTGCTGATTTTATCATTTCTTACCCTCTTCCCCTCTTGGTTTAAGCCTACAAAATCCCACTTTGCATCACTGTCATGGAACAGCAGGAGTCATGCCTGTTCCTGCTTCAAAATCATCAGTGATGCTTTATTGCATCTTCCACAATACTGTAACAAAACATGACATTTTTTTCACTGATGTTGGTAGTATAAGGTCCATCACTTACTCTGATGTTCATGTTGCTGAACTTCAGGGCCCAGATAAGCATCTAGATTGACTTTCCTGTTCCAACATTCCTCTACAGTCAGTAATCTTTCCAGTGGAAGTCTTTATCACAAAGTAGGATTAATAATCCTCGGGAGGTGTCTATCTTACAGTAAGATCTAGAACACCTCTGATCCTTTGGGAGCAGGGAGAGAAGGACACATGTATGGGACTTCATAGGGTAGGAAATCCAGTGAGAGCTGTGGCTATTAAAAGGGAGTGAAAGGCCATAGGGTGGATCAGGAGGCATGGACCCATTTCAGCCACTTTCCAGGATCAAGGTACCAAGGTGAAGCACTTCATTGCTTTGGAAAAGGTGTTTTCCTTGAATATGGGAGGCTTATATTGTTCTGTATGAAGTCTTCCATATAATAAAGATAAAAATTCAGGGAGAAAAGATAAAAATTCAGGGAGAAATCACTGCTCATATACTCTGGAGTTATGGCATGCTGTGAATGCCAAGCACTTGGGTGTCTCTGGTCTGTTCCATGTGAGACAATAGCATTACTGGCTCTCATAGCTAAAGGGTGTTACTGGGTTTGAGCAGAGCATGCAGTGTAAATAATAGTGGGAACTTAGGAACAGAGCATTTGAACTTCTGATAAGCAGTTCAGCTATGCACTGGAATGCAAACACTTGGCAAAACTGTCTGGCACACATTTCATATTTCAAAAGATGAGTTAAAAATTTCTGAAAGCTTAAGGGCTTTGATGTTCTCCAGTTCCTTCAGAATGAATTCCTCCTAAATGAATCTCTTCTCTTCTAAGAACTTGTGAACTGTTTTGGAATTTTTACTTTTGTCTTTCCTAAAGGAAGGTGTTGCGATATGTGAAATGAAAAACCAGAAATACAGAGACAGAATCCAGGTCAAGGTTTACCAAAAGTTCTTGGCTGAAGACAGCTTCCACACAAGAAAAAGAAATTCAAATTTGAAAAGAGAATGTTAATTCTCCAGGATCACTGTCCTTATTCAAGTAACATCACATGTACAATTATTTCATTGAATAAGCTATGCATGCATCAAGTCCTTGCTGTCCTACACTGAAGGAAATGGAGAAAGGTCTAGCCAATGTTCATGAGAAAAAACAATCACAGAGATATTTCATATCAGTTATTTTCTCCATGGAGAAGCGCTTTAAGATTAAAACAGAGCAAAAAATGCCTGAGTAGTGCTAAGCAATTTGGAAAGACCTTGTGTCCAGGGAAGAAGTGGCATGTAGAAGTGCTGCTGCAAGCTTCTGCTCTGCAAGCACAAGGAATGTGCCATTGTCTATGAGGCAGTCAGACTCAGCAACTTCAGCCTTGGCTCCCTTCTCTGCCTGTCAGCTTGAACCTCGAGGCAGAGCCCTGAGAAGGCAATTTGCAGTACAGTCTGCTAGTGCTGACTCTCCCCTTCCATGGATTTCCAAATGATAAAAATGATGCCTGAATTCCAGGAAAAGACCCTCAAAACAACGTTATTTGAGATAGAGAAGTACCTTTATTTGGAAGCTTTCGGGTATGCACACGTGTGGTTCAGTGATGTTACAGTTTTTATAACTTCCAGTAATTAGCATATATGATATCTAAAACCAACCCATAGTACCCATTTCCCCTGGTGCCCACCCCTCAGAAAGCTCAGAGCTGCCCCTTGGAGCCTCTCCAAGGGCTCTGAGCCTTCTCTTCTCTTTTGTCTTCAAGTTATCTTGCAGGTGCTTCTTCAAAACACTGTGTCCTTGGGAAAACTCAGAAATGTGTGAGAAAGTGCCCAGTGATTTCTAAACACTAAAAATGTGAGCAACCCAGGAAAACCTATATAATTCTAAATTCTTTAAAAAAATCTGCAAAATACACTAAAATCCTTAGGCATCAAGGGAAATTAGTTTGACCTTGGGCCTGAAATACTGACTGCTCAAATTTGAATATACAGAGAAAAGTCTATCTGTGGACAGTATTTTGCTACATTTTTTTGGTGAGGGCAGTGAAATTAAAGAGGAATCTATCTTTATCAATATACTACAGTAATAGGCAGTAAAAATACATTGCATCCTAATATTTTGCCACTAATCTGTAGATAACACAGTATCAGACAAAAGCTCAGAGGGCCTCAGTACAGGCAAACTGATAGACTGAGCTGTAAAAGAATAAGCATGCATGGAATTCACATCCCAGCTAAGATGTGAGTCTTGGCATAAACTCCTAGGATCCTCTTGATCCTACGGATTCTCTGCTACAGACTTTTTTACCTGTTCTAGTGGTTTTAATCACTGCTTATAAATAAAAAACTGACTAAAAAAATAGGCTACCTCTGTAGCTTGGAAATG
This sequence comes from Margarornis squamiger, assembly GCA_035222235.1. Lineage (NCBI taxonomy): Eukaryota > Metazoa > Chordata > Aves > Passeriformes > Furnariidae > Margarornis > Margarornis squamiger. The sequence continues at coordinate 69,189,517 of JAWWTY010000037.1, forward strand.
ATACTACTTCTGTGTGCAGTGATAATATAAGGTTCAGGCTTTCCATGGAGATGAGCCACAAAGGAGTGAATGTACAGACAGTATTGCTGAGGAGACACCAGCAGAGATGCTCTCCCTTTTTTCTTGAGCAATGTAAGAGGCCATTCAAACCTCACAAGGACCCCAAACTAGCAGCATGTGGTGAGAATTGTGGTTCAGGATCAAAATAGCTTTTGAACTTGTACTGGTGCTGAAGTCTACAAAGAATCCTCCCAGAGTAAATGAGTTAAGGAACAGGATATCCATAAATAAGTCCAGGTGTTAAAAGTGCTTTTTTTCATAATTACCATAGCTGGGGTTTCTTCGCCATAGACTGTTTTATATGTAGGGAAAACTCAGAACAACAGTGGAGAGCTGATCTTGAACAGCTTTTTATGTACAAAAAAAAAAAAAAACCCAAAAAACAAACAGAAAAAAGATCCTGTCCTCTAATTTAAATAGCACTTTTGCTTGGGAAGTGTGTTTGCAAGCAGAACACCTAATATTTAGTCAGACAACTCATCAGCTCAACAGCAGTGTCCTCTGACTGCAGCCCAGGCTTTGCAGGCCTGGCTACAAAAGCAGATTCCAGAAAATTAGTTTAGCATGTCAGTCCAGCATGGACCTCCAGGCTTTGTGGGGAGGAATGAATGGAGGCACAGTTCTTGTGCAGACCACATGGATTCAAGACTGCCTTCCAATTGACACACATGCTGAGCTCGGGGGAGCTGCACAGGTATATGTAGAGGCAGAAACAGGCATGGCTCTGTTTGGTTTTTATAAAGCAGTGCAGACCTGTACCACTTAAGCAGATGCTTTATGTTCATCCAGTAGCTAACTTCATATCTGAGGCTAAATTGTTAGTTCCAAGTCACTTTGTAGTGTTGCCAACCAAGGAACCAGGCTCATCGCTTATTTTCCAAATCAAAAATAGGTTGTAAAAAACAACTTAACACAGAATTAGGGTTCCATGGTTTAAACATTAAACAGTCAGCAGAGCCAAAAGGAAAGATTTCTGCATCTGCATTAGCCTTAAGCCAGGCTATTTGTATTACTACTTTTCTAACTAGACATGCAGCTTACTGCCTGTGCTTGGTCTTGATGAACTCAGCAGTGACGTTTTTGTGTCATGGGAGGCAAATGGAGCCTTAAATCAGGCTGGTATGAAGTGGTGCCAGCTTGTGACTGTAAACCTCACCAACGCATCTGGTTTAAATTGTAGCTTGATCTGACCCAAAACCATTTCACACAATGAGTGGTGTCTCAAGAGGTGTTTACTCTGTATGGCTCAACACAGAGGCCACGGCTTGGTTTCCTTGGGAAGATAATGCTTGTGATGTCTGACTGAGCGTAAAGTATATGTGCAGGTCTGCTGGAAGCTACAGAAACATTTCCCCCTGTTTAAATAGGTATAATCTGGAGATCTTGAAACATAGTATGACTGCTTGGTAATGACAGCTGCATCTTGATCCTACCCGTCCTCTTGTTTTTATCAGCCAGATAGCTGAGCTGACTCTGGAAACAAGTTTGATTTGAGTCTAGCAAAAGCCAGGCTGGCTGGAAGAATTAAAAACTGACTGATCTGCTTGGTCATGCCCAAGAAAGATCAAAACTGAACTTTGGGGCCTTCAGTGAATTGAATTCCACTTATATATGCTAACACAACTTGTGACACTCACAGTTCTCAAGTATTTCAGGTTTTTGTCGGTGAATATCTGGCCTTGCCAGATTTAAGATGCTTCTGAGACATGTATGCTGCAAATTGTTTTAAGAAGCATGACCCACAGATTGTAGATCTCTCTCCCCAGCCACTGTAAACACTGGCTTAAGTATGCAATCTTGTAGATCCGTAGCCCTGTAGTTGCAGCTTGAAACGGTCTTGAAAGCTGATCAAGAAGAGCAAGAGCTCATGCCTGCATCTGGCAAACACAGCCAAAGGTTCCACTTCGCTGTTATTTGAAGATCTTATTCCAGGCTCAATGGGTTTGACAAACTTGTAATCTAGGATTCCTGATGAATGGTCCAAGAAATAAAACATGGGGTTTTTCTCTTCCTGTTCTGTTCCATATTGCTTAATTTTCATTTGGAGCAGGTCTGTCGAGGTGGGGGTGAAAAAATCTCTGGAAGAGTGATGGCTGCTGAAGCTTGCATGGTAGCTCACAGGCAGAGAGGCTGATGCTACAGGACTCTGATGTTGGCAAATCCCTTTAGAAAGCCAGCAGGCATGTGTTGGGCTGTGCTGCTGCCCAGAGCAGCCTGTGGTAGGAGAGAAGCAGCTTCAAACTGTGAAATCTCTGGAGATAAAATTTACTAAAAGACAGCAAATGAAGAGAACCCTTTAGATTATCAGCCTGAGGAGATGGACCTTCAGGACAAGTATTGCAGTAGAACATATTACTGTTAATCATAGCTTAAACATATTAGACTAAGAGCAGTAGGCTTTCTGGACTGATTTCCTTCCCTCATCTCTTTCACAGAGGCAATTGGAAGGTACTGTGGTGTGTAGTCAGATTTTTGTTAGCACCGTACTCTGATAATCTACCTCTTGCTTACAAGACTTTGAATGAATTAAATTGGACTGATTTCCCATGTGGATGGGAGAAGCCCTGATGGGGAGTCTTTCTATCAAATCTGAAACTTCTGTACTCTGAAGCCTGAAATGTCTCTGTGAAAAGAGCTACAAGAACATTTTCCATGTGGTGCAACATTTTACTCTAATTTTTGGAAACACCTGCAAAAACAACCCCAACTGAAAACCCCCTTCAAACTGTCATCAGGTACCATGACACAAGTACATAGCATGGAAACTTCTATTCAAACACATAATACTGAGCAAAGTTATAAGCTACTGCAAAAGGAGTGTCCTCTAATGGAAAATGTTATGCAGGATGAGCTAGATGAAAAGGTGCCACTGGCATGTAGAGCTGTAAAGCCATACGTAGTTTGTTTTTCCTCTGCCTTTCCACCTAAGTTGTACAAGCAGCATCTGCCATCGAGGTGATTTTTGCATTAAATTTCAAACTAAAAGTAGAATTTACAGGGGAGTTTTCAATTGGGTGTTTAGGTTTTCTAAATTATAAATATACATGCTTTCAAGTGGGATCTTTCAGATTTAATGCCGAGGGAGTAATACATATGCAGATTCTGGAAAAGGGTTTTTTTTTCCCCTGAACCAGTATGGAAAATATCAGCTCTGATTCCTTGACTTTGCTTAATCACTGGAGTTAAAGGATGGTCTTATCTTTTTTACCTCCAGAAAGGTGATAGAGACAGACTTTATGTCACCTATTTTTCTAGGCTAGTAGTCTGCAGTTTCAACCTCTTTAGCTCTTGACTGTGAATCCCAAGAAACTAAACAGTCAAGGACTTAGGGATGCCTTCATCCCACCTATCTTTCCCTCAGCATCTCCCCACATCACTGTACAATCTCTCCGGGGAGAAGGTGGTGGAGAAGCAGTTGTTAAGGGAAAGGAAGCCCTGGGGTAGAGTGGAAGGGCTATTTTATTTGCCACAGAATACAAACAGGCTCTCAATGACCCTTCTCACATCTTTCTTTCCCCTCTCCACCACAGAAGATGACATAAGTTCTCTACAAAATGCCACAGTGGTCATTTTTCCAGCACAGCTCCTTCTGGGATTTTTAGACCTAGTTTGAAGACTCCTAAAGGTTCCATTACTCTTCTAATTAGAAAATAAAAAAAGGCTCATTATTTTATAAGGGGTAAGAGACTTTAACTTTTAAGCAATTATTTCCATGGTGAAATACTACCTATAATTGTGACATGAAAATTGAAGCCAAAGAGATTCAAATCCCAACAATTGATTTCACATGAAAAAGAAAGGGGAAAAGCCTTTAAGACTGATGATAGCCTCTTTTGTAATAGTCCTTCATGCCAGAATGCAAAAACTCCCAAATATCTGGAAGAATTAGATTAGCAAGAGACACATGAAGGGTTACAACCACAAGCAGAAGATGACTTGTAGAAACTGGATGTGCAAAATCCCCTGTGCATGTGAACTGGGAAGGAAAGGAGTAAGAAAACAGTGACCTAGTTTTGCCAAAATATTTTAGGTGTTGAGGAGTACAGATATTGCTTAATATCCAAGCTTTCCCACTTTATGTTTACCACTGCACTATGGAAGTCTGGCTTTCTTCTGCTGCGTCTGAGCATAAAGAGTTACTTGTGCAGAAATACAGAGACTCTTCCTCATTTGCAGGGCACAGGAGGATGTAGAAAGGGGTACAGGATCTGTAGGATTTCTCCAAGCCTAGATGTAACTTGCATGGCATAATAAATTGATTCATCGTTGATTCAGGAACCATTCTTCCTGGTTTACTATGTGTAGTGGTTTGGATGACCACTGGGGAACTAGAACTCCCAAGTATGTCCTTCCTCTTTTATTTTTTTCTTCCTCTGCCCTCTCCAATAACAAAGTGACAATACAGGGAAATATAAGTAAAAGTAACAGTAATTTACTAAAGTAATTTAGTAATTCACTAAAGGAAATAGCTGTAACTACAAAGCTACAGAGGAAAATGGTTTAAACCAACAAAGGCAAAACAAAAGTGTCACCTGGTCCCCTCCACCCCGGGACAATGACAAAAAGGCTCCCATCCCACAATTTGTGCACCACACAGTCTGCCCGGGGTCAAGGACAAAACGGCAGAGAAGCTTCCCCCCCTCCCCCCTGTGAGAAACAGAGTCTCGACCAAATAAATTTTTATAATATCCACCTAATGCTAAAGCCTGCCTCTTTTCCCTACGACTATGACACTGTAATAAAGATGAGTTTGGGTGTGAAAAAGGCCAACAACTTCACAATAAAAGCTGTGCATCTGCTTAAGGCAACATGGCCTAGTTGTACAGAAACTGCTGCCCACCAAAATCTGTAGCTCTTTAATTACGGAAAGACTCGCACTTGTCTCTCTTGAGTTCAGCTCATCCTTTGGGTTCAGTAGAACTCAAAAACCCTTTGGGGGGTTTCACGTCCCTATTAGTAAGACTCTGCTCTTTTAGATGGCTATGCTTTTCAGTACTGTATGTTCAGTAGTTGATTCTGTGGTTCAGAGGATATGTGTGAAAAGCTAACATGTTGTTGGTATTGAACAAAAGAGATAACATACAGTTTTATTAACACAAAATGTTTACAGTATTTAGAATTGGTCCAGACTCTGCAAACTCTGGTGGAAGCTGTTTGGTTTATCTTCTCATTGCAGTCTTGAGGTATAAATACCTGCTTTTATTTCCTCTTTAAAGAGGCTTGCTGAGTCTAGAGGTTATCTGTAAGACCTCAATGGTGCCCTGAAGAAATTTAAATTCATGGTGAAGTCCTAACTCTGTGAGGTGTGACTCTAGTCCCCTCCATGCACTGTAGAGACTCCTGTTGGGGTCTGCACTGGAGATAAACAGATCTGGATGTGATAGAGAATGAGCAAGTGCAGTAAGGGATGAGAAATGGTGGATGGGATACAATCAAATTGAAGGTGTTTAGAGAGCTGATCTTTGCCTGGGCAGGATGCACCTTTTATTAAAAGCCAAATAAAGTTTTGGTGTGGCTAATGTCGGTATGGGAGACCACCTGAAAAGTCCTATAAATCACAGCTGCTCATTAAGCTGAGTTTCAAAATACACCAGTGTGAGAATCTGGATTTGCTGTTGATTTAACAAGAAAAGGACACTGTATGTAGAGAATTAGAGTCAGCGTTCTCAGCAGTTGTCATGTTTGTGTGGGTGTTTTATAAAGAGAGAGTTAAATCTGAAAATATTCTCAGAAGACTCCAGGCACAGCGGGTAGGAGAAGATAAAAATCTGCCTTTAAATTTGCTTTGGAATATGCTACATCTTCAGAAGAGCGAATATAAGTGTCTTAAAACAACAAGTGAAAGAGTTCATCCAGTTCCTGAGAGTTTTAAAATCCTTCATCACTCACTACTGTCCCACTTGATTCCCACCACCTAAGGTGGGCCAGCCACACTTGAGCACTGCAATAGCCAAATACATAATAATAAAAAACTAAAAAAGTAATAAAAGTTTTACACAGAGGATGTGACCAACATAAACAGCTCACAACGTGTGTCTAATGCATAGTAAAGGTATCTGTGGAGCAAGAAAACAGCCATTGTTTAAAAGAAAAAAGTTACACCAGGCAGTCTGAATGCATAATAGTTCTGACCCTGGTGCCTCCCTTTGGGGATGTGCTGGGATCTAACAGCACAAAACAATTTTGCACAAAAATTGTGGAACATTTCTATTTTGGCAAAAAGTGCTGTTTGGAGGAGACAAAGTGGGCTGCTGAGGTACCAGGGAATGGGGGAGACTCATTCAACTCTCTGTTTCCTTCCTTCAGGTCCCAGCTTTTCTTCCCAGACTTCTCCTAATTGAGGCAGGGAGACTGGACCCCACTTGTCTACAAGGCAGGTGGGTTTAGTGGTTTACTTCTGCTATCGCACAGAGGAAACTCAACAACACTAATGGGAAATAAAAATTTAAGCTTCAGTGAGTAAAGTGATAATTCATCCGAGAATTACCCTTTTGTACTCATTCCTACAGACATTTATAACAGTAGGAAGCCTTCACTCCTTCCCTTCAACACCTCTTGTTGTAGAGGAACTCATTGTTTGTATGTTTGGGGAGCACAAAAGCCTTTATGGGGGAATGAAATCCACTCTCCAATGTTATCTGTTTACTCATCTGAACAAAACCTGCTGGCTTGTGGGATCTGCTGTTGTTCTCTAGAAAATATTCACTTGGTAGACTTGGTTTTTGAGGAGGTTGGCTTTGGTTAGGTGTGAGGTCTGGAGTACTGGACACCTCATTAAGGACTGCAGTGATCTGAGGCACAGTGTTTTCTGTGTGTTTTCATTAGTGCTGTATATAGAATGTCCTTAACCTGGTTTGGGCTGCAAAGACCTCTCAGGTGTTTGTTGTGTCCACAGGAAGCCTGCAACACAGAAGAAGCAGCACTATGCTTTTTTTGAGGGTTTAGGTGAAGGCTTTGCACCTCTGTGGAAAAGGAAAGATATAGTGGCTTAGTAATGATGACAGCAGGAATAAAATACTGCTTTTTTCTGCCCTTTAGCAAATAGAGCTTGATTGTATTAAGAATGAAAGGGTTTGGAAGTCGCCTGACTTCACTGGTTTATTCTTGTTGTAGGTGAGGTCTAAGGTTGTATCTGTAAACATTTACTTGTGTCCACTGGAGATGCTGTACAAGTCCACCTTCTATAGCTAGTTAGTTAGTCTACCCAAGCTATAAAGCCAGGGAAGGTAATGAAGGATAGTGAATGAAAACTTAGATCTGTGGACACATCAACACAGCAGTAGTAAATAATTGGTGCAAGCATTTTCCAGGAAAGAAAGAAAGAAAATATCGAATGATGCTTGAAAAGTGACATTGTGCATAAATTATCAGCACTGTTTACAAGTGATCAGGAATGGTAAACCTGTGCTTCAGAACAGATAGCTATGGGTAAGGCACTGCTTATAGCATATGGCCATGTACCAAACTTCTTATTCTGAGTCAAAATGCCATGTCCTTCTGAGTCCATGTCCCAGTCTTTTCAGGCCTGTATATACATGAGGACTGCCCAGTGCTTGGATCTGAGCCCGTAACAGTGTGGTGAGAAAAGCTGCTTGTAAGGATATGCAACTTTTAACAGGAGTGATGTAGTGAAGCATATATAGGTAAAATGAGCAGCACTATAATAACAGAAAAATCAATATAACACGACAGTAAAAATAATGACTCTGAAAAATTCAAAGATGGGTTGATGTCTGAACTATCCAAATACTTGGACTAGCTCAGCAAGATACAAGATATTCATTTTCTGTATTTGCACATTTCTTTATCTGGAGAGAGATCTTGTGAGGCTGGGATTGTTTTGGACGTGTTTTTGAGACTTTCCATAGAATTAGCATCAAATTTCTTGTAGAAAATGTAAGGAAAGCATGATTTTTGGTAAAAGTAGAATCAATGCAAAAACTTTGAAAAGGTAGGCATTTTTAAAAATATCTGAGATTTTCAAAATGAAAGTGTTTCTGTGTGGGTAAAGGCCTCTCTGATGTCACTGCCTTGCAACTGAGTGAAGCATAGCCATCTGGGTTGTTTTGGTTTTGTTTGTCTGTCAAACCAGTCTCATGTGATACTTTCTGAAAGCTGCCAAATCCCTTCATTTCTTGGGTGGCCTGGGCCTGAAACAAAAAGTGATCCAATTTCCCATACTTTTGCCGTATCTAGCCACCAATGTATTTTTATTCCTGATTGAATTTGGACAGAGTTTATAAAAAATATTCTCTTCTTTGGAAAAAATTAATTAAAATACCTTTTACTAATCCTTTTGAGCATATGAAGTCAATGTTCACAAGTAGAACTCGCACTGCAGGATTCTTTTAATCAATTACAACTAATTTGGAAGATAAACTGAAAAAGCAATAAGGAAATTGGTCACCGTATCAAAAAGATTAAGCTAAACACTTTTCTGGATATTTACCTGTACTTTTTCACATATCTTTGATGACTTCCAAAAGAGATCATAATAGTAAACCATGAAGGAAATAATATTATTTAAGGGGCTAAAATTTCTTCCATTTGTGAGAAATGCTCACACTTACCAATAAAATTTAGAAGGGGTCAAAGTCTAAAAACTAAACAAGCCTAAAGGCACAAAAACCAGGTTCAAACCGCCCCAAGTCCCAACTGCCAAAAACTCAACCATCCCCTCCTCTCTCTTCTCCTCTTTACCCATGCAATTCCTCTGGCTTCAGCAAAAACCCAATTCTATTTTTAACACATTGGAGTCTTTATTTACAGATTTGCTGAATATATACCATTGGAATGCATTTCATGAGAGTTTTTTTACCTCTTTTTCATTAAATGTTATTAAAGGACTTTGGAGAGCAGTTGGTGTATGTTGCTGTAGAGCATCCATCTCTATTTCTGATACTTTATTATAAAGTTCAGTGGAGAGTTAGAAAGGACATTGTCAAGAGAAGGTATATATGAAGCTTAATTGGAAGTACTTTTCTTCCTTTAATTAAATAATGAACTCAAGGACATATTTGAAATGTCAGAATTTCCCATAAGACAGGCATTTGAGTTTTTGACAACCCCAGTGAAGTGTTTGAATAGAATTTTACCTGTTCATAACATTATACAAATATTATATTACACTCAGGGAGCACAGGTAGGTGATGAAGCAGTTCACATCCACCACAAGGGAGAGGGTGGCTTTGCATGACTTGGATTTCACAGCAGCTCTTCATGGCTTCAGGTGGGTGCTGAGCCAAATGAGTGCCAGTGGGATTCTGCAGCTGAGCACAGCGCCAGCTGAGGAGTAATTCCCACTTATGTGGGCTGAGCAGAATAAGCAAATCCTCTTACTGTGATTTTATGAGTTCCTGACATACTCTGGAGGCAGGATGACACTAGTTTGAAATATAGAGCTATACATTTCAGTGTGTGGAGTTATCCTACTGCCTAGCTGTGCAGTCAGCAGCTTAATGGTTTTATAGTCTGGCTCAGGGTCTGTCAGAAATGGTCTGATATCTCATTGAAGAACAGTGAATTTATCCATGATCTAATCAGAAATGGGAAGTGTTGCCAGGGACGTAGGCAAATTGTTTGTTTGGTATTTGATTTGCAAGCATCTGTGTATGGAAACTCTTTGTGATTTTAAGAAAGCATTCAATTGTACATAACTGCTCAGAAGCCAGATTAAATGAGCCAAGTGTCAATTTTTTCAGTCAGGTGTGGAATATTTGAGACTTGCTTTGAACACTAAAAGTTAGCCACCAAATGCAGGAGCATGCTTCTGACCCACAATCTATTTAAAGCCTCTTTAAAAACTAAGGCCACTTTTTAGAAAACCTATCAGCTAAGATTTTTTTTTCTTTTGTTTGTGGTGTTATAGTGTGCTAGATTTTGGAAAAAGGCCAACTCATTATATTTCTTTTAATGAATCCAAACCATAGCTATTAGTTAGGAATTCAGCACGCATTCTGATGCTCAGAAGCAGCTCCGACTCAAGACATATGTATGTTTATCTTGATGGTTATATCACTGTATGTGGTAGATGCTGGCAAAGCCATCCCTTTCCTTTACCTAAAAGCATTTAGCAGTTGTGAAAAGACTTTTATGAAGGCAGGCATAGTTCTTTCCATATTTGTACTTTTAAAAGGTGCATTGTGTTTTGGTTTGGGATGTTGTCATGAGCCAGTGGTTCACATCATCAGTATCTAAACTTGCAGCACTGGGAATTGCTATTAATGACTTGTGAGACTGACTACTACAAATGAGATGAATGTGGTAATGGTGCTGCCCTAATAAAGGATAGCATATGATAATCTACAGAGTTTCATGGAATAATAAGTTATTTTCTTTGTAGGAAAATTTAATGAATCGTCAACCAAATGTTCTTAAAGGTGTTTTTTTCAGTCCCTAATGGGAAAACCTGCAATGTTTCAAAGACTGGTTTTATTGAACTTTATATCCTAAGACTCTTATCAAGCCAACTGCAAGATTTGTTTTGAGAGGGATACTCTGAACATGTATCACAGACATCTATGCTAATTTTTTTTTGGTAAAACATAGATCAGGAATAAAATGCCAATGATGGCAAAAACATGCTTTACATCCATAAAAAACTGTGATCAGCTTGCATTACTAGGTTCCCATTGATGTTGTTAAAGAAAATAAGTAATGCTTCCTTCCAGCCATCATTCAAGGTATCTGGAAGCATTTCTTGTATCCACTGTTACCAATGCAAACAGACACAGGAGCATTGCAGTCTTCCCTGACATTATGTGGCTTGTCTGAGGAAGTGTTTATCTGAAGAGATACCATGTCTTATAAAAGAATTCCAGACGACCACTTAGGAGCATTAGTATCACATTTCCATTTCTCCCGAAACTGAATGGGAGCATGATCATTGTAAGCACTTAAAAAAGCACTTCAGTTATAAATTCAAAGGACTGAATGGGGACAAGATGGAGTTACTCCCCCAGCATTGTATATTTTTAATTGATATCAGTGTACTTCATAGAGCTCACTTGGTGCTCAATTGCTGTGAAATATTCTTGAAGGAACAAGGGAAAGTTTGAGTTTGTGGCATTCATCTGTTTTAAAGAACAGGAAAAAAGATATTTGCACTCTTTGCAAATACCAATACACTGAAGGTTACGTTAAACTTCAGGAGTTAAGAGCTTGCCACAGAAGGTGAACATGGGTCATTCTGGTAAGGGAAGGGACAAAGAGAAATTGGAGCCTTTCAAAAGATTAGATATTTTAATGAGTATTTGATGAACGCTGCTCCTGGGAAGGTCAGAAAGTAATTTCTTCAGGTAAGTGTAACCTCTGCCTAGAGAATTAAACCTAATATTTTATATTTCACCTTCTGACTAAAGGGCAGGCCAAAGTAGATTTGATATAATGTACAGAATGCCACATTCTACATAAACCTCAATTTGCCATAAACTGTGGCTATAACACTTGCACAGCAAAGCACAGGGATTTAATCTCTTGGAAGCAAAGTAATTTGGAAGTGCAAAGGAACTGGAGGCTGGAACTGTGAGAAACGTATGAGGCAGTTCTCCACTTTTCTGTATACTTCTGTAGTTACCTCATCCTGTGTTATGCCAGTTGTGTAGCTTAGATAAACAAATAGCATAGCTGTCTGCTGTTCAAAACTTCAGCTGCCCCCTGGAGAAATTCTGTCGTGCTACTTAATCAATACAAATGATTGAGATGTTCTAGGAATATTGGAGGATAGGAAGCATAGAATGAAATGTAGCTAAAAAGGTATATAGTATGGAGGCTTCTGTACTGGTTCTATTTTTTTAATTAGTTTCTTTTATTTAGATGAAGATGCTGCAGGAAATTGCCTGTCAGAGGACATAACCAGAGCACTTCACAGAAAGCTGGGTGTCTAGATTTGGAGAGGAACAAATGTCATGCTGAATAGTTAGCAAAACCCCACTATTGCTCTCTTTCCATGTAAGAGGGGACAGGGAAAGTCAGTCCATTACATCCATAATTTCACTAAAATCTGCATCCTTTAGAGAAACTCCTCCTGGGGTTTGTACTTTCCTAGGATTGCTAGCATGGAGACCTTCCTGCACACAAACAATTTGGTGCATGTAGATCCCACCAGCACAAGTGCCTTCCACATCTTGCTGACGTGGTGTGAGCAGGGGAACCATCTCATAGGAACTTGAATCCTGACTGAGATGACTAGATGATGGTGCAATAGGAATAATCATGATTACAGTGGAGCCCTGTTCCAACCTGCTTAGGTAGAGAGAGGCGAATTGTGCCTCTAGCTGTAAAAGTGGGAAGGAATTTTAAGTTTGAATATACCTGAAAGCGAGATTAAGACACAAACGAGGTCAAGTGCTGATATCCAAAACAATAATTGTTGTTTAACGTCCACTGTGTACAGATGCTGCTGTCACAGTAAAAACAATTCACTTCTTGAACAAAGACAAACAGAAGGCAATGACGAAGCATTCTCTGCTTCTAACAGCTCATTACAGGGCCCTCTCAGCTTTGGGACAACATGGCTCAGCAGTATGTGCTGCTAGATGGATGTTAGGGACTTGGTGCATTCCTATATCCAGTTCTTCAATTTGGTCTGTGCTATTACAGGAGCCATATTGCTAACGTTTCTTCATTTGCTTCCTCTTCTGCTTCTAATTGTTTAATTTCTTTTGAGGCAGATGTTGCAGTTCCCCTTCCCTCCATTGGATAAACTCAGGGGCAGACAGAGGTTTTGGATTAGCAAAATGCCTGGGACTGCTGTTCAGACTTTGTCTGCTGTGCCCACTATTCTTATATATTCCTTGTCAGTCCTGGTGACAGAAATTGGGCTTTTCCGAGGCAGTGGCAAAGGTTTGTTCTGCCCAGAGGAGACTGCATGGCGGGAGGTGAGGGAGTGATGTACTCTGATGTGTAGCTCTTTCCACAGACCCACTGTGTGACTTTGGCACAGCCACTGGCTGCTCTAGTTGCCTTCTAGTTATGGCTCTGCCATTGCATCTCACAGTCTGACAGAGTGTGATGCAGGGCACTACAAGGTCTCATTCTGGAAATTTTGTTCACTAGCACTAGTAGCACTTACACAGCACATACGTGCTCAGTTTGTGACACAAAGCTGCAACCAATTCATTTGTTCCCAGCTGGGACACCACAGCTCTGCCCTCTGTGCGTGACAGCAAATAGGACTGTGAAAGCAGAGGCATTGTGCTTGTCTCTCACTTTTCACTGTCCTGTTCCTCCTAGTGTTGGCTCTGCTGAGGTATCTAACAAGTCTTCTTTTCCATTCTTTTGCCAGGCACCCTGTTGCTTGCTTTGTCTGTCCCCTGCAGTGCTGTAGCTTCTTCCTGTCTCGTGCTCTTTCAGCTCTCTAACCTGTTGTGCTCTCTTGCAGTGAGTGAAGCTCCGTGCTGGTACTCTACATGCTACATGCTGGCATGAGCTGCTCAGCACAGCTGCTCAGCTGGTCCCTTCTTAGTAGGGATCTGGCTAAAATGGAGAACTTCTGGGTTCCTTTCTTGGCTCTGCCAGACACTGCCTGTGGGATGTCATGCAAGTCACTGAAAGCCAGGACTGCAGTGGAGAGAAATATTAAATGATGGGAGAATTAATAACTGTGTCAATATGAGCTGAATCTCTGAATACCCATGTGGATCCACATGGGTCATTCCAGTAATTTGTTTTCATCTTTAAGAAGGGAGAAATACTTCTTGCTTTCTATCACTCTAGTTTTTAATTGTATGGCACTGAAACACATTGCTGTACAGAAAGAGAGTTTGGGTCCTCTCTATAGGAATGCAGTGTGGCCTGAACTACTTAGAGCTTCTTGAGTTTGGTGGAGATGTAAGGAAATCTGTGACAATAAAATACAGCATAAACAGGCTGGAAAGTGGTGACTGCATTCATGCTCTTCCCCTTATGCTTGTGCTGCATGGATAACATGTGGACAGGAATAAATTCACTGACTGAAGCAAACTCCAGAAGAATCGGGTATTTTTGCCAGCAGCCTACCAAGTACCTCTACTTGATTTTGCTGAGTAAGCACAGTCTTCACTTACCTGAGGTGCCTTTCTCTCTCTATTGCTTGCCATCCCTAAGGACATGGCTATGGAGAAGAAGTGGCAAGTGTTGAATTCTGTTACAGTAGGCAGAGCTGCACAGGAGACCCAAATGAAGATCACAAGTCTTGTTTTCAAACATGGGCATGTATGGGACTTAGATGGCCTTAGCCCATGAAAGTTGTATTTTTCATTTGAGTCCAAGTTAATCACCGAGCTGTAATGTCTGCTCATGGCCTGAGCCAAGCTCCTGAAGCTGAATAGTTCATTAGCATCAGAGCACAGAGGGGCCTGGTTCTCACGTTGCTGTAACAATAGGATATGTCAGAGAACATTGATATGATTAGGCTGATACTTGGTTTGGACCAGTCTACATTAGAGCAGAATCAAGGCCAAGGAATATGCATCACCCTCAAAATGCTTGTACCAGCAGCTGTTTAAGTTATAATCCAGTTGAAAAAGTAGATGATGGCACCATATTTTTTTTGTCTGAAAAACAATACTCAAAGCCAAATTCACTAAGGAGAAGTGTGTACAGTGCAATTGTTTTGGGCAAATGTACTGATTTTTCTCAAAACAAGGCATATTGAGAAAGTGTGCAAATTTCTGAGCACTGCTACTTTCATTGCATGTAAATTGTCATGACTGGTAATGGAAAATGGAGATGTTTGGAAAATGATATACATCTCCTGTTCATGAGAACAGGAGAAGTGGGCATGCCTTTTTGGAAAAGGGGTCCCTGAGGGCAGATTTCCCTTACCATATGTTCACCTGCAGAAAAAGTGTATAAAAGTCCCACTTTCCAAAGCAATGCAGAACAGCTCTTTTTTTTACTTTTCTAATAGTGAGTGAAGGTGCTGTGAAATCTTTGTTCTTTGGGGGGCACTGTGTACTAATAGTTAGGCTTAGTTTTGTAGTGGAAAAGCACAGGTGTTCTGTTTTCTTTGGAATATGGACCACTATACTGTTTGTTTTGCTTTCAGCCAGGTGAAGTCACTGTGCTCATAATTAGTACTTTCTTGTTCCGGATAAAATATCTTTTTTCAGCAGGTTTTTGGATGCCATTTTAGTTTTGATTTTTCTTTTTTAGTATATAAATGTGCTTTGCATATATTTAACTGTCTAAACAAAGAGAAATTAAATGCCTCACCTAACAGAAATGGGCACAGATATGCCATATCAAAATGGGTGTCAACAAAGCATAATTACTACTTTTTAATTTTTTTAATCCAAGGTGAGGGAGTGCTGCTTGTGGAAACACTTGACTAAACCCTACTGTGTGTGCTAGGTAAGCCTCTCTTCCCCACAGTAGGGTGGACCTTTCTTTCCCAGTACCTTTATGCAAGGTGAAAATTTCTGCCTTGCGTTTCTTGCTTAGTTTTCATGGATGGTAGGCTTTTTAATTCCTGCACCTTAAACAGGATCCATTGTTTTTTCATTTATTGCTTTTGCTAGCATCCAGAAGAATCATAGTACTTTTCAGGCAGAAGGAAAACACAGTCCTTGCCATTCATGGGGGGATTTAGGGCACTTCAAGTGAGAGGCTTAGTGCCCTGTGTGTAGGTCTTCTGGATGCGCTGAAAATTCATGATGTGAAAAGCTCTGTCTCTTCCACTGGATATACACGAGTCCTAGGGAGACTGAGGCTAGCATCTGTGTTAAGAAAGATGTGCATTCTTCTTGGTATTTACATTCTAGTCCTTGTTGTTGTGTCTAAGCAGCACTAGGTTTTTTATTTTCAGCTCACTGATGTTGTACTGCACACAGCCCTGCGTTTGAAGAGATGGTCATATTTCTCTACTCTCTTTTGTGGTAGCTTTTACACCCTCTTTGAGTGCACTGGTGGCTTTGAACTCCTATGGATTGTGCTGTTTCAGGCCAAAAAGTATTGCCTGAAGCAGCATGTGTAAAATTTTCCTCAAAAGTTACCTCTGCCTGTCTAACACGCAAGCAGCTTTTCGGTGCCCAGGAGGTAATCATAAGGATAAGCAAATCTCATGGTGTGTGGGCTTCTCCCTCACGCCCTTAGAAGCAACCCCTGAGACAGACCTGCCAGCTGGGTGGCTTGCTCATGAATCTGAGGTTACTCACCTTCATGTCAGATGGCCACAGCTGTGGAGCACCACCATCTGGGCTGTAGCCTCTGTGTATAACGTGAGGCTGATTTCAGATGAGCTGTGGAAATGGCCTAGCCATAGCATCATTTAGAAATCATCTGCTGGGGTGGGGAAAACCCACACTTTGCTCTCTATGTTGTGAGGAGGCATAAGAAAATGTGCAGAGCCAAACCATACTCTCTGATTTGGGCTGGAGCAAAAAGAGAGGTATGAGCCAGTCCAGGGTGCATGGCACATTTCCTGCCCTCTGCACTGGGAGGTAAAAAATAAAGTCTCGCTGGAAAGGTTGCCACTACCTATTGCTCTGTGTTTGGCAGAGGGAGGGCAGTATAAGTTATGCTGACGACCCATCTTGTCAGCTGCTCCTAGTGGTGACTTTTCCCTGAATAGGCTTCTCTTCCAACCCAGTTCCAAGGGTAATTATGTCCTTTGGGCGTTAGTGGAGGTTTACTCCTTCCTTCTGTCCAAGTAAGCAACACGTGTATCACCTTCCCTTGTACATGCAAAAGGACTTCCTGCAAGATCCAATTAGCCTGGACATCTTGTGTAATCTCACAACAGTTCCACTTGGCACTTAGACTCTGCAGAGACTGAAAGTTAAGTTGTGCCTGGTATTTCAGGGGTGCTTGGAGATATTCAACACTGTGTTAAATACTTCAATATGCAATGAGGAGCAGGAAAATTTTGTTTAATGTTGCCAGGGAAGGGAGTCCTGTCTCCCTTCTCAAGGTCTTTTGATACCTCCTTTAGCTCCCTAGAGGGTTTACAGGGTAGGACCAAGGTTCTGCCCCAGCCATGTGACCCCACAGGGATATATTTTTTCATGGGAAGTGTTAAAACTCCCTCCCATCTTTGTCCTGCTCAAAGACAAAGAACGGCAGACTTTCATTTAAAACAAACTGTTGCAGTGCATAGGTGTGAAAAGTGCTGTGAAGGGAACTCAAACCTGCTGGATGAAAGCACTGCTGACTGGGTCTGAGGGCATGTGCTGGAGTGAGAGCTCTGTTCAGCTGCAGCTGTGATTGCAGACTCGGTGGATGCTGCCCCTTGCTGCTGACAGCGTTATAACCTTTTGTGTCAGGGACCTATGCCAGCGCTCCAGCATGTCGCACCTTTGTTACTGGCAAGAGGATAGCAAATAAAGACCGCTTTCTTGTCATCCTGGCTGAGTGACTCATCTTCATTACCCTGGAGCAGGAGGAAGCCTGCCTCTTTGTATCACTCTCTGGGCTAGGGAAAAGGGTTGGTTACTCCTAGTGCAGCCCTCACTGCTGTGATTGTCCTAATTAGAGCTTTGGTCTCCCAGCCTGAACATGGAGCTAGCTGCAGAACAGAAGCTCCTTTCTAAAGATTTCTTTCTTTGTGCCATGAACACTAGAACAGTTTAGACCCACTGTTAGCTGTGAAGACAGCTAAAGAAATTCTGTTTTGGGGATGAGAGGCAAGAACCAAATTAGTTTGGCACAGATGGGAAGAATGGCCTTCCTCATCGTGTATTTGATGCTCTATATGCATTTTGCTGTATTGTGGGAATGTGCAGGGTGGTTCAGAATGTGTTTCTGAAATGGCAGCTGAAGACATTGCAGTGACAGTGGTGGAAGGCTCAGTGCTACTCAGTAATGGTCAAGTACACCATGTCAAATAACGAGGAGAAAAGTAATTTTGGGAAGCTCAATAATAAAAATGACTTCATTTTGAAAAGCAGAATATTATCCCTCCCCAAATACCCCAAAGACTTTTTTTTAGGTGGGGAACATAGCTCTGCCATCACAGTTGCTTTGGGAAGAAGGCAGCCAGAGGACTGGACCAGCAATGACCCAACTGGCCCCTTTGGCCAGTGGTGCCTGCTGAGTCTTGAGGGCTTTGCAGTGCCCAAATTCTTCAGAATGGCTATATGCAGCTACCAGACCTACCTCCAGGGGATGATTTATGGTGTACTTTCTAGGTCGCAGACTTAACTCAGCCTTAGATTGTGAATTTTGTAGGAAAAATTGATAAACCTGCATTACACACGATCTCAACAGAGATTTCCAGGTACTTCTAACATAATTCTTTTGAGGGAGTGACTTCAGGCTTAGGTCTCCAAGAATGTACTGACAGCCCAACACGTATAAGCTCCTTATGAGAAAGAAAAAACATGGTTCTATTACAAGCAAATGAAATAAACAAAGGGTTTACTAACTCAGGGGTTATATTTTTGTTTAACTCATAGGCGTGTGGTGAAGTTGGAAGGTGCCTGGTCTGGTTTGGAACTGGTGCCAGGCACTCTGCAGCTGGAAAGAGGGAAATGATGAAATGGATAAAGATGTAGGTAAATCAGCTCCTCCCCTTGCCACCTGGCCAGCCAGGTGCCCAGGTGGAGGGCTCTGTCTTGCCAGTGGCTCCACCTTCCAGGGCAGGGCAACATGCCAGGACCAACCAGGGAGAGGGAAACACCTCCTCCTATTGTGTAGGAGGGGTGGGACTTCTCCAAGCCTTAAAAAAGGCACGATTTTTGAAATGAGATGTCTTTTCAGACCTTCGTGGCTTTAGCACCCAGCATGTGTAACTAAACTTTCCTGCTCATTATACTTCTGTGTTTCACAGGTATTTTCTGTTTTTCTACATTTAATAAGAGAGATTTTTTTTTTTACACCTTCAGCTCTTATCGTGTTATCGTGAGTAGTCCCACCCTTGCCCTGAGTTATCGAGCTCAAGACCTTAGCAATGAACACTTGCATGGTCCTTACTTACCATTATAGGGTATTGATATTAAAATTGTACTTGGTTTGAGGGTTTAATTTCTTCATATACTTTTTTTAATGTCTTATATGTGCAATCATAAACTAGGAGTTGGGTTATAGAACTCCCAAAAATGTTTGTGGCTTTGTGCTGTGACACCAAGGGTCTCTAATTGTTAAAGCAAAAGGGATAGGAAAGTGTGGCTAGAGTTGCAGCCCTAGTGATGAGGGCGAGGGCTACCATGATAGTTCCCTAAATTCTTGCAGCTGTGGATTTAAGCATGTTATAGCTATGTGTTAACAGCAGACATTTATAGGTGGTTCCTAGGCATAGGATGCAAAGGGGCACCCACTAGAATTTAACTGCATTTTTCATAGTTCAGGTTTCCAGTAATATCCCTCAGAAAACTATGGTATCTGTGATAGTTTGTTGGCTTCAAAGTTTTATGACATCATTTCCACAAAGCAAAATTGCTGGGTTTTCTTTTTGTTTGTTTGGGGTTTTTTTGTGTGTGTGTGTAATTTTAACAGAAAATTGACTGAAAACACAGAGTTTGGGATGCTTTGACAAGGGAGTATCAAACTTGTGGTATCTTTAAAGAGAAAGACCTCCAACAAACCAGGAACCCCCAACAACTCCCAGTCGCTTTCAGCTTTAGGTAGTGTATCCCTCCTAGCTCCCTGTTGCAGTAGACACTGAGATTGCAGGGGTTGATGCCCATACTGGAATTGAGAACCTGAGGGTACTTCTTACACTCAGCTTTCTGTTCTAACAGTCCACATCTCTTAATTGCACTTTTTCCTTAGCCTGAACTCTCAAGTGTTTTACATCCTGAAAATCTAGATGATAGTAAGATCCAGTAGAGATTTAGGAGATTCCTTCCTAAATAATGTCACTGCCTCTTTTTATCTGGTCATGGATACGTATAGGCTGATCATTTCTGTAGTTAATGGAATGACTGAGAACAAGGATTTTGTTCTCCCATGTTTACTAAATACTACAAAACAAAGTTACATGTATATGCTGTAGGTATTACTTGTGATAATTTAAACCATCATAGCCACATCATGGGAGCTGTCTGGTGTTAGAAGAAATTTCCAAAGGGTTGTTAAAATGAAGAAAAAAAAGTGCCTTCCAAAAACAAACACCGCTTTAAACACCCTTCATTTAATAATGCTGTGAAATTTAAAATGACACCAGAATAATTCTTGCTATAAATCTGCATAGATTTGTCTCTCTTTGAATTTTTTTTCACACTATAAAGATTAGTTTACTGTTTGTGAACTGGATCCTTCTTGCATTGCATATGTGACTAAATCTGTGGGGCCCAGTAGTCAGAAAGAAAGACCCAGAAAGGCATTAAAATAGTCTAGTCCACTCGGCTCCAAAGTCATTTTACACACTATTTGCCCCTAACTGGTTTTGTGTATATTATTGTCAAATATGAATCTGCAGAATATCTCCTGGTCTCGAATCTTGCCCCCTTGGAGCTGTCAGCTGTTCTCCTGCAGCCTTGCTCAGTGGCTGGTACGTGCACGTGTTGGGATCTGTGTACTGTGCTGTTTTTCTAGGCAATAATTTTGCTTGCCAAGGGTCATCATCAAAATTTTAAATATCTTTAAAAGTTATATTTCAGAATCCAGCTATTCTATCTGTAACTTCTGTTGTACTATTAGAAATGGAAAGGGGCTGTGAAGCCTGCCAACTCATCTTTCATGTGCCTTTCCCACTGGTGTTTCTCTCTTTCTGCAGAATCAAGCTTGCACAGCAGAGTGTTTCTGTTCCCTTTAACATGTGGTCCTTGTTAAAAAAAAAGCAATGAAAAAATGCTGTGGTAAAATTATTTATTTGATTTTTTTTTTAAAAACTGGTGCAAAAAGTAAATATGTTTACTGTGTCTCTTTCCGTTCGGAGTATTTCCTTTTTTAAGCTCCGTTTGTGTTCAACAAGACAGCCTCTTGCTCCAAGATTAACATTTCTTATGATTGTTCCTGACAGAGGATTTACTTTCAGAGGCCCTGCTAAGGATAACCAAAAAAGGGCATGTAGCAAGACAGTTTTGGCAGCTTGCATGAATTTTCGAAGCTTTTTAGGTCTTGGTTTTCTGATGAGTGGCTTCCTGAGCATGCCTAGGGAATGACAGGCATCTCTGCAGGCAGGCTGAACCCACCTTGGCTTGTGCATAGTCATTGGCTGCCTATTAGAATAAATTGAGGACAATGCATACCGCTGCCTGCCAATTGTAAACATAAGGGATATGTATTCACTTAGCTTTGACTTTTGGGAGGGGCCAAGGAAAAGCTGTAGTTTTATTGAATAGGGCTGTGTGTGAGGCTGCTGGTGTGCCTTTCTTGCTGCGCTCCTGCCCAAACAGCCAGTTATTCATTTCCTTCCTGCTAGTTGAAAACTTTTCAGCCAGAGGTAAGGACTTACAATATGTATTTGTTTGGGAGTGATCCGGTCTGACTGCATTTGTGTTACGGCTACAGATTAAGCAGCATGCGAAACCTAATGAGCTGTGGAAATACCGCAAAAGTGTCGGAGCCTATTTTTGCTCTCCTCCTCTCTCTCTGTGCCTCAACCCCCACCCCCTTTCCAGATGTTCGTGGTGAACTAAAGGAGATCTCTGTGCCGAGTGGCTGGAGGGGATGCCTGCTTGCCCACCCCGGCAGACCCGAATGAGGAGGTGCAGGGCACGGTCGATGCTGGTCCCATCACTTCATTTTTGATCCTTCACTGGGCTTGTTAGTGGAGCAACAAGCTATCCAGCCTTTGTTGTTCCATCCCCTCTCCCCCCCCTTTTTTTTGAAAGGAATTGCAACGGGAATTTTTAGTGCATTAAGGTCTGCTGAATTGCTTTTAATTTTGCGTCTTAATACCTGGTCTTGCAGGGCAGCCTGACTCTAAGGGCAGTCTCCAGGCATAACTGGTACAGATACAGTAAAGCTCTGGTTAATGTAAGTGATCTGATACTTGCTCAAGCAGATGTCCCTCGTGGCAGCCTTTCACAGGCGTATTGCTGACAATAGATGGCATTTTGTTTTCAGGCTTCAACATGTGCAGCAGCACATTGGCAGAATGTTTTTTGGGAAGTTGTCTTTCCTGTTAGAAGGAGGAGGAAAAATGCGCTTGGGTGCGACTGGAGCCCTTGTAAGTCCTGGTCTGCGTCTGTGTCAGAGCGGTCCTGGGGAGAGCAGGCGAGCAGGCTCCCCTTCCCAGCTCCTTGGACGTGCTGGCACAGTCGGGAAGTGTCGTGCACAGTGGTCTGCCCACAGCATGACATTGTGCATAGCAGGAAACTTCTCCAAGAGCGAGCTGGGGAAAGGAAGGGAGGGAGGAAGTTAACTGCAGATGGATACTTGGGAGGAGCAGGCATGGAGCAAACTGCTAGTCTCTGGCCAGACCTGCAGTAAGAGAATAGGTTTTTCTCCTATGTCATGTGTAGTTTGGAAGAATGAAAACATAACTCTTTTAAAATGAATTTTTGTGGAGTATTTGTATTTAGAGTAATATTTATTTTTGGAGTATGCGATATTTGTGCAATTTTGCCTGAAAAGGCTTCTCTTGCTAAAAGGCAGACAGGAGAATAATTTGGGAAAATAACACATTCCCTCCCTGGCAGCAGCTCAAAGAAAATAAGGAGCCAGGGTGTTGCTGGTTTGCTTTTTGTTTGTTTGTTTTTGTGTTTGTTTTATTTTGGTGGGATTTTTTTTTTGTGACAACTCTGTGTTTATTATAATTTGTCTATTTTAGATACCATACTATAAAAGATTTTGCTTGTGTGGTTTGCCATCAGAGAACCCATGAACCCTGCCTCTGTTCTTTTTCTGTCTCATTAAATGTAGCAGTAGTTTCTCAGTAAGCATATGCATCTGCAGCAAGTCTCATATCTTCTTCTCCTGCCATTGAGACAGAATGGGATCCTAAAATGACACACACCAAAACTGATGGAATGGGCTCTTTTAACAGAAATTGGAAATGGAGAGAAACTTCAGGTAGTTCATTTGCTTAAATTGCCTTTAAGGTAAGGCAGGGCTGAATTTTTCTTAATATATTTGAAGAAAGCATAGGTCTGCCTTTTTTAGGAATGCTTTTTTTGATAAGTGAGTATCTTAGTCTAAAAACCTGCATATGTTAATGTAGTATCTAAATCATAATGACAGGGAAGAAATATCAGATAAAATGTCTGTGAACAAGAGACTTAATTGAAATAATTTGTATTTCCTGAAAACTCACCTTTAATACCACTTGCAATGACAAGAGGATCAATTCCACATCCTTCATTCACACAATTAGTTCTGGTGAAATGAATACCATCATTAATGGATTCAGGGTCTGATGGAAGAGGTGTCCTGTGTACTCTGAATATACTTTGACAGTGATGTAAGCATGCATTAGGAGAATAAGGGATTTTCCACAATTGCTACTTCATATACTCAAGGCATTATTCCGACATGGAGCAGCCTGAGAAAGGGGCAATTTCCCTTGTGCTTCTATTTCTTGGCCAACATCAATACATAATGCAATAGTGACACTGAAAGCTAGGTGATCTGAAATGAAAGGGGGGCATGTAAGTTTCTGTGGCTGGCATTAGAGGGAAAATTGAAGTTCATTAAAATGGGAAGGTTTCTTATTCTTCAGTCTCATTCATGGGGCCACATGTGGCATGGAGAGCTGCCTGTCAGCATCTCAGTCCCATACAGGTTTATGGTGCAGTGCTACTTGTTTCAGGTGGTGAGACTAGCAAGATAGGACAAGGCCTGTGGGATGTCCTTCCTGCAGGACAAATAGAACTTGAATGCCCTGGGACTGTTTAAAATGCTCGGATTTCACAGTAGTTGCTTTCATGAGACTTATTCTGTGGACTGCCTGAATTTTAATTTGTATTAAAGATCCATGGAGTTTTTATCCCCTATCTGCCGAGGGTACAGCTTCGTACATTTGATCACTGTGTGTGAACAAAGAGGGACAGGAAACCATATATGCCTAAGAATGAGAGGGCCAAGAGAGCAGCATTAACTGTCTATCTGCAGGGCTCGTCTGGACTCTCCTGGGTAAAAAGAAAGCACCAAAAAAGGCAGAAAGCCAGAATGGGAAGTGCAGTTCTGGAAACCTTTTGTTGCCTTTGAGAGTTGCTTCTTGGGGAGTTTGCAGGATCGGGCTCCAGGTGTACAAAGCCTGAGGCATGCAAGCCTGTGACTGCAAAGGATGGGAGTCTGCCTTCAAAGCAAGCTTTCATTCTTTTAAAATTGCCTCCTCGTAGTAACTACCCCTTGGCAGCTTCTAACAAGAAAGCTGCTGCCTTACTAGAGCCTTCAGAAATATGCATGTGCAGGGGATGGTTTGCTGCTTTTGTTTATAGCTCCTGAGTGGTTCAGTAGATGAAAACGGATTTGGGGGGCAACTGTGCTGGAAATAAGACACCTACCTATGTGCAGGCACTTACTCTTGGGGTACTGATTCTTGTTGGGTAGATGTAGCTGCTCCATGCCTCCAAACTGCTTGTCAAGGCTGAAATTTGACTCAGACATTTGGAGATCAGATTAGATCTGACCTTTCTGGATGAAACACTGAGGTCACAGGACAGCTGAACTATGTAACTTTTTTTTTTCCTTTCCTGTTGCCTTTGTACATTTGAACTAGCCCAGCAGGGAAGGATGCTCAGTACTCTAATTTTGGATCCCTCCCCATCCTGTGAGAGCTTGCTCCTACTTTCCTTGAAACCGATTTGATGAACCCAAAAGGTTAGAGAATGTAACACGTATGTAGCTGCTAGCCCTTGTGTATTAGCTGTGCTGCTTTTCACAGGTTTTTCCTTTGGAACTGTGCTTAGTGCTTACAAATGGTGTGGGACTGGCAGCCAGACTGCTCAGCAGATACTAGCATTAGTAATGTGGTCCCTACTGTCTGTGTCCCTCTCCCTGAGTATCTTTAGCTGCCTTTGGATGCAGGGAATGCTGCCTTCCAGGCTTTCTCACTTGCAAGCATCCTGGCTATTGTCTTGCAGAAACTGTTGAGCATCCAGTGACAGCAGTGCCCAGGCTTGCTGGGCTCCCTGGCAGTGAGGCAGGTGGGCTCTGAGTTGGGTCACCCACCTTCTCTGCCTGTGGTCAGGAACCAACACTGCAAATTTATGCCTTTTCCCCCCTTCCTGCCCCTTGTGTCTGCCCATCAAGAGGGAAAAACTCTGTCCCTGAAGCACAGAGGCACCTCCCGATCAGAAAATCTTGTCTATAGAAGTGTTTATGGGTTGAAGCCAGGAAGAAGTGCTTGTAGAGACTGTCTTGCTGGCTTGCAGTGAGGGCAGGACCAAACAACTGAGGAAGCAGGGGAAAGAGAGAAAGGGAAAAAGCAGCTGTATCTTAAGCCACTAGAGAAATTTTTCCTTTGAATTTTTTTCTATGGTCATAAATATCTGGTGAGTCACTTCATCTCCAATGGTCTGTTTCTCTATCTTCAAGTAAAGGATAATCTGTACCTTTCTGTATTTAGCCCTTTAGGTTGCTGGAGCTTAGCTCCACTAGTGTTTATAAAGAATTTTTAATACCAAAATGCCAAGTCTAAGCACTGGCTAAAACCTTATTTTTGACTGATTTCCCAGCAAGAACTTAGAGTTTTTTTCTGGGTTTCTTCACACAGGTATGTATTCTACTAGAAAGTAACTTTTAAGGGTATAAAAGTGCTGAAGGCCAGTGCATGAGATGGAAGATGTGGACCAGGTGCAGTAGTGACAATGTGCTGATGTGTGTAGAGGGAATTCCATGGATGCCTGCAGATGGAACTGTGCTTGCTGCATCTGAAACAATCTTCCTGTGGAGTTTTCATGCATGTTCCAAAACTGCATAAAAGCAGTTTTTGCTTACAGATCCACCATAGAGTCATAAACTTGAAAGTGAAACTATTAAGCAAACTGCTGAATCTTATCTACTTGTTAGTTTTCATGTCCATGAAAGCATTTGAAACTGTAAGCCCTGGGGCCAGGCCAGGCTGCAGTGGGGAAAATACTAGGGAAAGATTTCAGGCAATGGAAACAACATTCCATGTTTCCACACCCTCTTGTATACAGAATACAAGAAAAGAGCATTTCCCTTGAGACTTGCTGTGGAGGGTGTGAAGCAAACTGGAACCCACTGGTTTGCACATTCTCTGGTTTATGCCCTTAAATGGGGGAAAAAAAAAAGTCTTTGGAATTTAGCTCATAGAAGGGTTATAAATAGATCTGTAGAGATAAAGTTTTGCTATGAATGCGTTGGTTTGGGATGTATTCAGAAGGGCAGCTCTGTAGGCCAACAAATATGAAAGGAGGGGTATGTTCTGCTAAATGCAGGAAGACAGTGTCATTACACATGGATGTGCATGTGACCTTCCCATTCTTCCTTCAAGCATGTGAAAATCTAAGGAGCATGGAAACTGCTGGGTCACTTCTAAAAGTAAAATAACTTGAGGTGAAGGAGAACTACCATTCATAATTCATTAAACGGCTAAGGGAGCCTGAACCTATGACAGCTATGTAAATAAAGGTCCCGAGATTTTGACAGACTGTCTTATGTCCTTGTCTGAAGGAACTGATTTCGGGTAGGGAGAAGCGGTGCAGGGCTGGATGAACCCTCTTCAAGTGAGTGCAGGAGCAGCAGTTCCCATGAACCTTCAGAAGTCAAGGTTCAGGATCGTACCCCTCGGATTCCAGTCATCTT
The DNA here is from genome assembly GCA_035222235.1 of Margarornis squamiger. Classification (NCBI taxonomy): domain Eukaryota; kingdom Metazoa; phylum Chordata; class Aves; order Passeriformes; family Furnariidae; genus Margarornis; species Margarornis squamiger. Next base: position 69,216,154 of record JAWWTY010000037.1, read on the forward strand.
CAAAGGGACCTCTGCCCAAGTGAAGGAGTCTGTGATCAGGCCATTGTTTGTTTCTTATTTGCAAGGCTTTGATGTTCCCTGCTGTCTTTCTGATTGCCACAGGGCATGTTACTACCCTTTTCCCACTTCGTTCTTTCCTTTGACAGTGAGCTCTGTAATGGTGAAATGGCACTCCTCCCTCGATTATTTATTTTTTTTCCTAGCCACAGGGTTCACTCTAGCAAAATCTTTTATCCCAGAAGCAAAGGTATGACCTTTTATAATTCCTCACCATTTCAGAGGACCTAGCAGTGCTACTTTGATAGCCCAGATTATTGCTAATACAAACTGTTGTACTAAGAACAATTTCTGCTCAGTCTCCTGGGTTCAGGAGACAGACAGATTCAGCTTTTTGCCTGCATCTTCTTATTGACTGCAAGATAACTCGGCAATTTCAAAAGTCATTGAGCCAGGGAGAATTTGGTTTTGCTCCAGCCTAGTTAAAACTCACAGGTTTGGGAAAGAATTCTTGGCTACAAGGTGTGGAAATTGGGAGTGGCTTGGGTTCCCTCTGAGATCTGGAGAAACGTTCGGTCAGCTCTCGTTTACTGGCATAGCTTAACCTGCTGGTGCTGTAGGATGCTTCTAGTCAACATTGTTCATGAGCAGCTTTGGGGTGCTGCACCCCTGGGTGGGCGGAGAGGAGAGAGTTTGCTGCTTTGTTTGGCTGGGGAACAGCATATTCCCATGTGCAGAGCCACACCCCTGCTATGAAAATGAGGAGTTTCATGTGGAAGTCTGATAAATCACAGCTGCTGCTTTGCCACTTCAAAAAGAACTTGGATTACAAAGACTGAAGTGCAGCATTTTAATTGTTGTAAATATGAACAAGAGAGTTTAGGCAATCCAGATGATATGGAGCCAAACATTTATGTGGCTAATGTATAATACACTGACAAAAGCAGGCCAGCTGAGAATTTCCCTACCGCTATCCCAGTGATTTAAAACACCAATTGTCTCTTTTCTGCTACAGTAGTGAAAATGAGAGAGAAGATTGGACCTGGGCATCAGTTGGCCTGAATTTGAACTTGATTTCAGTAGCTGTACTGCACTGTAGTAAATGGTATTGTTAGGGTTTTTTTAAAATATGGATTGAATCTAATCTCAGTTACCTTAGTGTAAATCTGTTTGATTTCCTTGTGTTACTCCGAATTTGCTGTAAGCTGCTTGCTATCAAGAAGCAAGCTCTCTTTGTTTGGCTTTCTACACATCCCCTAAAGGACAACGACAGCAGGAAATTGGGTCAAAATCCCAGCCACAAACATTCAGTGGAAAATAGCATTTCATACAAGAGAGGGCACTGCAAACCCAGAGAGCCAGTAAAATTCCATTGCTCATTTGCTTCCTGGTGATTAAAAGGCCCAGCCATATAAGGGAAAGGTCTGAGCTTCATTCACTCCAATGACAATAGTAAATGCCTTACTCACTGGACAGAGTATTCAGTCAAGGAGCAATGCATTATGACAGTAAAAGACAATGCATTAGGACAGCTTTTGCTTGCAGTTTGCTTGCAGTTTTCTCTGCTGTGTGTTATTGCAAGCTCTGTGACTCGCTTTTTTTTGTTCCTTTATTTAGATTCCTGTCAACTGCAACCAGTTTGGTTTGCCACTACTCCATAAAGCCAGACACACCAGCCTATTTCCTCTCCTTCCCCTATCAACCCAAACAAGTGAAAAAACATTACCAGTATACGTATATGTAGCTCATTGGTCTTCAGTGCATCTAGTGTGCATTTATACGACTAAAGGCTGAGATTAGTGTACAGAACCTTATTCTCTCTAGGTATAAAGCACTATAACAAAAGCAATGACTAAATGCCAGTGTTTTAGAGTCAGGGGTGGGACTATAGGAGCGATGCAAATAAGAAGGGTGTGTGTATAAATAGGGATGAATTTGGGGGGAGGAGGGGAACAGTGTGCTTTGGATGGGAGTTGCAGAAGAGGCCCCCAGTGCTCCATGCAGCTCTCAGGGATTTCCTCTCCACCACATCAGTTTCTAGGTAGTGAAACCCTACAGAGACGACATAGGGACATAAAGTCATTGAAGCACAGTTGTGTTTACATTCTTGCTTTTCAGTTTATTTTGTTTAGGGATCACTAATCTCTCTGCCACCAAAGTTGTGGGAATAAAGTAGTTGATCTAGTTGCATTTTATTTCACAAGGAGAGAGACAGTTAAGTGCAACAATGGAGTTACATAAGGTTCTCTGCTTGCTGGAGATTTTCTGGAGTTTTTATTGTTTGTGTTACATCAAGTACTCTAGAAATACGGTGTTTGTGTCATACTGGTGAATTTAGAGATTGTCTGGCTTCCTCTCTGTAATTTTGCTGAAAACCCACATCTTTGTGGCCACAAGGGCTGATTGATCAGTTGGATCTCATTGCACACCAGGCTTGTGTTTTGAAGCCACATTTAAAATGGTCTGCCACAGGACAGCTTAGCTGTATTTGAAGCAAGTCTTCTGCTCTTCCAAATACTTTTCATCTCTGCATGGCAGTACTTCTGAGGAGAAGTCATTTGACAATTATCATGAAGTCATGCTACAACATGCCCACTGAAGAACACTAGTGTGCCCAAAAGAAGTACTATCAGGTTTTGACTGTTGAGTCATGCAATAGTAGCACATGAATAATTGCATTTTCCAGCTCTTAGAAGAATCAGGGATGGCCAATTTGGAGAACAAAATAACTACTTATCTAATCTCATTCATATTTTTTCATTCAGGATTTGGATTATGAGAAATTCTGTGTTATATCAGCTTTTTAAATGGCACCTGGGCCCCTCAAAAAAGTCCTTGAATAATAAGCACATTGAATCCAATATGTATTTTTGCATGTTCAAAAATGCCTTTTATTTCTTCTGTTTTTACTGCCTTCATGAGATCAAATGGAAGATGGGAGACTGCTGTGTTTTTCTTTCACCTCTTAAGAAAGTGTAAATGATGCATGCTCTGGGGTAGTTTTCCCCCTGCATTTCCCCTCCTCTGAGTGATTTGTGATCAAGCTCAGTGTTTGTGCAATCTCCTTTTGGCTACTTGTAGAGAAGTTTTGCAGGAGTTTGTGGTGTTCAACTCTGCTGCTCTGCACTGTCCCCAGCTGGGAGTTCTCTTTCACTTTGCTGGGGTCCCTCAGTAAAGGCTGTCAAAGTTGTCTACCCTCTTCCCTATTGTGCTTATGAACTGCCTTAAAGCTTCAGTCCGTTCTCCAAGAAAGGACTTCCATGGTCATTGCTTCACCTGTCAAACCAAGAAGTTAATTTGTCATTCTTGGGTCATCTACTATAACAACCCAACTGGTTTTCCAAAACTGTTAGTTGTTTTTTTCTGTTCACTACCATCTCTAAATAGATGTGAGCTCCTTTCTTGGAGTTAATATATAGTACACTTAACAAGAGAGGAGGGAGTAATGATGTGTTTGCCTTCTGTGTCAGAATATCTGATAAAGATCAGCTCACTGTAGTCAAAAATGAAAGGAATTTGCTGTATATGTAGGAAGTAAGTTTCATTATAAATGAACGGATTGAAGGGGTGACAGACTACGAATTTTACTTATATGATAAAATACAGTTATACAGTTCTGAAGGTCCAGAGCCTGGTGTGATGAACTGGAAAAACCCTTATAATATGAGAACATTATTTCTGCCTCTCCTGTGACTCTTCCAGGCAATGGAAAGTCAGTGGTGGAAAGGCTGTTGGCATTAGCAGGCAAAAAAGTGTTTTCATCAATCCTCATTCAATGCCTACAGGTCACCAAGGCTCAATTTAAGTATTGGCATTCAAGATTTTCCCCCAGTTTAGAGTGAGATACCAGAAGCTCTAGGCATAAAACCCCCTCACACCCAACAACAAAACCAAAAAGAAAAAGCTGGAAAAGACATATTTAAGTCATCTTGTCCCTATCCCCTAGGCAGTACAGGATAATTCCCAAAAGTATATTCACACATGTTTTGTCCATAAACGCCTCTGTTTATTAACAAAATACAATAAACTCTAGTTTTACAGTGAGAATTGGGAGTGCACTTTCTAGGTTTTAGCAAGGGGAAATAGCTATCATTCTAAAATGTGTTTCTTGGCCCATGGATATCGCTCATGTGAATTCAAGCACAGAAAAACCTTAATGAATGGAAACTTGTAGAAGAGTTAACAGCATCTGGTTTTATTATGTACCGTGGCTTTGACATGATCTCACACAAATTTAAGACAAGTGTTACCTCACTGAGTTCAATGGAACTGCTTTTCATTTGCAAGGGAGTAAATGAGGCCAAAATCAGACAGAGACCTAGGGAGACTCTTTGGGAGAGGGCTTAGTCTGGGTAATGTGCTTTACATAATATAAAATATATGGGCATATCTATGCATTGCAGTAAATATGTCAGGCCACCTGGGTGAAAGGGGCCAAATTCTGCTTTGAGTAGCACCTGTGTAAATCCAAAATGGACTGTAGGAATAATGTGCCAGAGAGGACCAAAGAACTATCTAATTTTCTTTCTGAGTGTGAGAGTGAATTTCTTTCTTATTGGATTTCTCATGTTTCCTTGATGGTTAGGATATATGGCAAAATAACACCCTCCTGCAGGGAGCTTTGTGTTTTTTGCTCCTTAATGTCAACCATATCAAAAGAGAAATTACGTTGATTATTGTAAAGCCAGTTCAGACAGAAGTACCACATGTGCAGTTATTCTGCTTTGAAACTATCAAAAGAACCAGTGAAATAAGAACTGTATATTTCTCAGATCAAACCTCTCATCAGAACTGTGTAAAATTACTTCTTCCTTTAGGCTCAACTTTCAGCTCAGCTAAATCTTGCAAAATTGGGGGAAGGTGGCTGTGCTCTATTGAAAGTGTAGCTTTTGTCTCAAAAAGGCAGAAGAGCTTTAAAACTTCTTGATGTCCAGTACAAGTGTTAGTTAAGAAGGATGTCTGTGTAGGTGAACAGCCTGCAGCTGTGACATGGGCTTTGCTGGTTTTCTGGGTATGAGGAAATGCAGTTTCCTTATATGACAGGTATTGATTAAGAGTGAATAAAGGCCACAGAGAGGGAGTTTTATTGTCTTGGTTTTTTCACTCCTTATGTTTTGGTAGTCCTGCTTATTGCTTTCCTGTGCAGCAGCACCTGAGGTACAGGCACATCTGGAACCAGAGTCCACAGCCTCTTAAGTGTGAGCTTTGAAATGTTGTGTTTTAGGCTGAGAGTTTAACAAAGCTCCCTTGATTTTAGCAAGCTTTCCTATCAGTGGAACCACTGGTTTCAGATGCTTTTTGCTTTGATCAGTCTTAGAAACAGTGATGTTTACAGGTGTGTGGTATAAAGTTTCATTGTAATGGGGTTTGCAGCATGATGTTGTGCGCTCCCAGTGGTGGAGAGAAACTGTTTTAAGACTGTAAAGTTCTGTAGTGTTAACTTTAATTTTTACTTTCCTTGAGGTCTTGAATGAAAAGCAGAATAATGGTAATTAAGCTTATTGGGGGACCAAAATCGAGGAGAGGGCAATAAGTATGGGAAATGTTTTAAACGGCCCTATCTCCTTATTTAAGTGAGCTTTTAGAAAGTGGAGTTACAAGTCTTTTCTCAGCCTGTCACAGGTTTCTTGCAGTCCACTTTCTGAGACTAAGCTAATTATATTGTCCACAGGAAAAGCAAAGCAGAAGCTAGAGTCTCTGTGCTTCATAGAACTGCTGATTATTCCCAGTGGTGTTGCAGAAATGGGTTCTTACATAATTGGTATGAGATCACCAACTAATTTCATGTAGGATGCTGTTCTGCCATCACGCAGAAATTACTTCTGTCAGCTGCAATGCTTTGCCAGATTCACAGTGGTGAGCATGAATTAGAGAGTCTATTGCTCAGAGGATCTGAGGTGAGATTTTTAGTCCTCTCTGGATCTTCATCCTAAGGAAACGCTGCCAAGAGAGAGAAACTCCAGTGAGAGTGCTTTTGTTTGAATACACAACAGAAAAGTCTTACTCCTGCTTGCTTCCAGCATGCTTCTGTCCTAAAGGACACACCACATTTCTGTCTTAATACTGGCTGTAGCTGAACAGTGCTTGCCAAATTCAACCTGACTTGTATATGCTAGATAATACTGTGCATGTTGTAGGTCACTTTACTGAGACAAAAATGGCCAAGGTCATGTGGACAATAAGTGACAGAGGTAGGGACAGAGATCAGGAGTTCTGTCTCCTACAGCAAGACACAGGTCTAAACCATGCTGTCATCTCAGGGCATAAAATTCAAAAAAGTATTTACTTACCTTTCTTTCACATAAGTCTGGAACTACCATATTAACCACAAAGGAAGAGATAAGTGATCAGGGCAATTTTTGCCTGTGAAGGATTGACATTTTAGAGCAGTTTAAACATATCTAGAGGTGTTAGAGGAGAAAAAACTACTCAAGATACTGAATGCAGGGTTATCAGCTGAGTAGTCTTCTAAGTGAAAAAGACCTAAATAAATGTTGTCGGGTGACTCGGATGTCATGAGATTTGATGCCTTTTAATATATGCTGAATTTCCCCATTGCTATTTAGTTAAGTGTAAGGCTATTACAGGGTGTTATGCTATTCTGCCCAAAGTACCTGGCCACCCCTGACCAGCTTTATTTTTGATCAGTAAAAGTACAGGGTAAGTGATGCTGATCCAGATTTCTGCTGATGGATACTTTCTGCTGCTGTACATCCATGGAGTTGTATTAGTACCATGCTTGTTGTATTTGGGCTGCTTTTAAGAAACTTTCTTCATAATTTACTGAAGGTATTCTCAGCAGATGGGCAATAGATCTCCTAGGCAGTGCCTCTGTCATGGTGGTTTCAGAAAGCTGAGTTGGCACAAAGTTCTTTTGTGCTGGACTGGGTGCACCCTCAGCAAATTTGCAGATGGCACCAAACTGAATGATGGGGTTGACACATCTGAAGGAAGGGATGTCATCCAGAAGGGTTCTGGACAAGCTTGAGAAGTGGGCCCATGTGAATCTCGTGAAGTTTAACGAGACTTAGTGCAAGGTGCTGCACCTGGGTTGGGGGAATCCCCAGTATCAGTATTGGCTGGGGGATGAACAGACTGTAAGCAGCTCTGCTGAGAAGGACTTGGGGGTGGTCGTGGATGAGAGTCTGGACATGAGCTGGCACTGTGCGCTTGCAGCCCAGAAAATCAGTCATATCCTGGGCTACATCCAAAGCAGCATGGGCAGCAGGTCAAGGGAGGGGATTCTACCCCTCTGTTCTGGTGAAACCCCACCTGGAGCTCTGCATCCAGCTCTGGAGTCCCCAGCACATGAAGGACATTGACCTGTTGGAGCAAGTCCAGAGAAGACCACCAAGACAATTAGAGGGATGGAGCACCTTGACTATGATGAAAGGATGAGAATTGGTTTGTTCATCCTGAAGAGAAGGCTTTGGAGTGCCCTGGACATCAGTGCAAGAATGAAAGCTGCAGGATGGAGATACCAGTCAGGTTGTGTTGCATCTATTTTTGCCATGCCTAAAAGTGATGCATTAGTTGAAACAAGTGTGTCAGGAATTAACAACTACAATTTTATGCTGGAACATGTCTATGACAGAAGGACAGGAGGGTTCATGCTGCTTCTCATGCAACTTTCATGCCTCCTAATACTCAAGGAGCATAAAAGCATATCTCTGAAATATGTGAAAGAAAAGCTTTATGTACTGTATGTGGCTATGCATTTATACAGGTACATCTGGCTTCAGCTGAAGGGCCATGTTGATGAGAGATAGAATGTCTCATTTGTATTTTAGATTTTTGACATTTACAAGAGTGATAGAAAACAGACACACTCCACTTGTGTTGGCATTCTTGTTGTGTGCGTAAGAGATGGCCTGTCCTCCCTACCCATATGCACTTTCTGTGTGGACATAATGTCCCTACTCAGTATTCATAAAGACAGTAGTGGCTACCCATTTTGGCTGATGAAGAGAGGCAGTTGCTGAATTCCACCCAGCTGAAATCACTGATTTTGCAAATAGAAATTGCATATACATTTTTTTCCTTTGTTAAAAAGAAGGGCAATTAGTGGTTTACAATGTTCATGTGGATAGCACCAGCTGAATCTTGTTTCAGTCTATCACCTGCTATTTTAATGTGACCTACTCTATGCATTAAGCTAAAAATCTGATGGGGATGCCCAGTGGTAAGTGCAAATTCCCAATATCAAGCTTTGTCAAGAAGCTTTGTCAAGCTGAATTAAGGTCCTTAGGTGATAGCAGGAATGATTTTAGTTTTTGTGGCTTTTTTTTTCCCAAGGGATAGAGATGGAGGAGGCTGAATAGAAGTAAGATGATCCACTACAACTTTAAGGGATTACATCTTGAATTAGACTGTTGCATTATATCTAAAGAATTAAATAGATTCAGTGCCCAGTTTTGTCTTTTCAGTACAGTGATACCTAGAAACTGTTTTGGTGACCCATTTGTGCTCTTAGCAAATTTCTGCCTATCAAGGCAAGGGTGTCAGTTCAAACCTTTTGGGTGTTCCAGCAATACTAAGAAGGCATAAAGTGTCAAACATGCTGGTTTGTATGAAACTGAGTCACAGTGTTATTCCAGATTGCTTACTCTTTTATCTGATTTCTTCATTTTCTATGTCTTTTGCTTCACTTCAGCTTTATTGATCAGATACTACTTCAGGTTTAATATCATAGCAATATAAATCTTCTGGACAATTTAAGTAGCTTTTAGGTAATTACATTGTAGCATTATTTGAAACCTGACAATCTCAGTCCAGGTTTACCTCTGGTGCAGCTCATTTAATTTCTATCCACTTGTCATTCTACAGAATATATCTTGCAGTGGTGCAAAAAGAGCAATTGTTTCCCCTCTCTCTCAAGATTGAAACAAGCTTCTGTATTCTCTAGAGTACTAAATAAAGAGTTTTGAAGATAAATGCATGTTCTGAAAATCCCCAGCACATTATTCAGAGACGACCCTTACAGACAGTGAAATGCCTTATTGGAGGTGTTGCACTACAAAAGTTGTAGGTACTCTCCTGTTTATATGCTGAGGGATGGTATTTCCAACAGTTTTTGAAGGTAATAATTCCCCTTTTGGTGTGTCCCATGTCACGTGCACAATAAAATCTGGGTTGCCACAAAACAATAAAGAACTTTTAATTGTCATCATTTGGGTTGGAAGTTACTCCCATAGAAGAGCAATTCTTTGGCTGTTGTGGAGATTTTCATCAATGCCAGTTCAATACTATTGCGGTATTTCTTCTCCTACTAATAGCTGATGCAGACTGCCTGAGAAACATGTGCCTACCTTTAACTTTTACCTATCTGAGTCTGATCAGTGGCTTTACAATCCCTAGTTTGTAGCTGCGCTCACCATTGGTAACTGAGGGGAACGGGACCTGAAATTTCATTTTGAGTGCTGTTTTGCCTTCAGTCACTGCTCTGTGGCCAGAAGTACCAGATTTTGTTAGGAATGTCAGCTGTTTATATATCAACCTCAGAATAACACCATTGCTTGAGCCTAAAATTATGAAGGAGGCCAAAGATTTAGACCTTTAGGTAATTGCTGTCTAATTATCATAGCCTTGTTAATGTGACAAGGAAAAAGAGAAAAGAATATAAGGTACTTTGAGCTAGCAGATAAGAATATAGATCCTGTGGTACGTGCTAGCTAGAATATTTCAGTTTTTAAGATGTGTGCATTAAGCTGCAAAATTGAAACTTTTGATTTTCTAGTACATCAATAAGTGAAACCAAAGCATATGTAATCTGTAAAAGTAAATGTAATTACTTTAGCAAATGTGTCACAGATGGGCAGGTTTAACAGTAAGGTACCTGTTTCTTGTAGCTGACTAGTGTTAGAAGACAGAGGTGATGGCTTGAGATGTGCTTTGCAGAAAGAATGGAAGAGAAAAATTACTGTCTTGAATTCTGTGTGTGAGTTAAACTGAGTTGCAGATCTGACCTCTGACACTTCTGCCCGCTATTTTCTTCTGTTTAAAGTGTCTTGGTGAGAGTAAACTTCTTAATTTCAAAATCTCTGGTAGCATTGTAGCTAAGTGCTCTGCTTCCAAACTGAAGAGTTGATGAAATGGTGGAGAGCACCTAAGGCGTCTGACATTGTCACTAACCTCTTTCAAGGCTGGAGCAGGAGATGGGACTCCTGTTGCATGCTGTTTCTGGTGCTGCTTTGGGTTTGCTTTAGCAGACTTTTTGGCCTTGTTTAATTATCTTTAAAACACATTTGAGATTTCTGTAGGAACACAGAGGCGAAGGGTTGATTGCAGCAAAGCACTTTAGCTTTGATTGATGCTTGCTACGGTGAAAATGATACACTCCTGAAATGCTGTAGAAGATCTCTCCCTGGTCAGACCGCTGTCACAAAGCACTGCTTGCATTGCTGTAGGTACCTTTAGCATTTTCTAGACTTGGGTGTCTTTTCCTATTGTGGATAGGCCCTTATTAGTCTGCTACAAAAGTATACTTATTTCCTGATCTTTCGGAAATTTCAGCAGCTAGAAACCCTGTTTTTCTCAGGTATGTTGTGGCTTGAGACTTAATTAGGGTCTACAGAGTGTTTAGAGGTCCTTTAATGAAAGGTGCTCTGGAAGTGGTAAATCCATTGTGATGTCATTAACTAAAGCGATGCCTAGCGAGAACTAGTGGCTGGACCAGGCTATTATCAACTGCTAAGCTTTTTCTGTTCCTGCTCTTTGATCTTGCAGTTTTCTAATTCCTCCTTTTCAGCATTATTAAATTCCCCCTTACAAAGAATGCATGTTGGTGAAGTAATGTGGACCAGCTGATTTTTTGGGTTACCAATCCAAACAATTGGAGCAAATTACTACGTTTACAATTTCAGTCTCCATTTAGAGCACTGGGGTTTTTAGAATTGCTCTCTGTGAGGTTTAAAAACATTTAGAAATAACTGCCTTGAGTAGCCAGTGTATGTTACAAGGCAAAACTACTAATAAAAGGATGAAATTACTCCATTGATCAATTAAATTGCTTTTCCCCTTCTTCCCTAGAAAAACAAAGTCAGATACAAAATAGTCAAGGACCTTGTTACAGCCAGGTGCAGCTGAGGTGTGACAGCTAGAGGAAGACTGGGCTCAGGGGGACTTCCTATGTGCTTCAGATCACCGAAAGAAGCAGCTATAATCTTAGTGCTTGTACTCCTGTGGCCAGAAGTATCATTGTTCCTCAGCATTAGTTTGGGAGGGGGAGGCATCATGCCTGGTGTGTGGTCCATACCGAGGTACAGAGGCAAGGAGTTGCAGCAGGTTCATGTCTTACCCCTGCAGTAATTCTGTTCCCTGAGAGGCTTTTTGGGGCAGTAACATAAGCAATACCAGTCTTTAGGGGTCCTCTGTCTCTGATTCAGAGGTGCCTAAGTTGCTACCTCTCTGTCTTTGCTCTAGGACCAGGATGAACTTAGCCTCTGGTGCCTTCAAGTTGAGGTGTATGTGGCTCATCCCTCTTCAGGCTGTTCTGTGGGGAGTTAAAAGAGAGTACACGTGAGACCTTGCTGAGAGGTGACCTCATTCTTGTTCTCACAGATTCCAACCTTTCCAAGAGTTGCTTTTCTCCTGTGAGGTGTTACTGGTATTGTTTTGTGGCATTAGTAACAACACAGTATTGTGATCTTAACCACCCTGTCTCTCATGCAATATCTGGAAAGAAAAGCTGCAGTGAAGGCCTAAACTTTGTGGATTTTTTTGTTTTGCTTTGCATTGCTTTTTTTCTTTACAAAGAAAAATTGTAGTTTCTGAATGACCTGCAGACATTATGTGGGCAAAATTCCTACTTTGAATGGTTCACAGGATACTCTGCATTTTTTATGTCCTCTAACACCAAGCAACTTGTAGCTGACATTTGTTTTGTTTGCTTGCAAAAGAAAATTAATATATCATGATGGGCAATGCATGGCACATAAGTCAAACTACACAAACAGCTGAGGATTTTTGTGCTCTCAAGTCTTTTGAAAACCTTAAGGAATTTTGGCTGCCTTTCAGAAATGGTAGAGTTAAGTCAATAAAATGCTCAGTAGAAACTGTATGTCCCCGAGCATATTTTATCTTGACAAGTTATATACTGTTGAGAGCTGCAGCCATGACTTGAAGCCAAGTTAGGAAGAGAACACTTCTGTTACAGGGCTGCATTGGTGGGAATCTGAGGAGGGAAAAGGAGAGAATAGTGTGTGCTCTGAGAATGCCAAATGCAGAAAGCTTCACTAAGTTGAACTCTTGGGTTGTATAAATCATTGTAACTGCTAGCATCAATGGGTCTTTAGTGATTTACATCTCTTGGGCATCTGGTTTGCTTTCTATTTTACCCAAACCTAATTGCTCTGGATGCATGAAAGCATGGATTTTACTAGAAGTTGTATTGATGGGAAGTAGCTTGGAGTCTATGTATTAAAGTTTGTAATTGGTATCCTTTACCTTAGGAAGAAAAAAAATAATCAAATGGGCAAATGGGGTAATGTTTAGCCTGGCTCAAATCCATACACTTTATTTCTTTACACTGATGTGGCTCTATTGAAGTTTGCTCATCGAAGAGCTTGCTTTCATACTAGTGTATGACTGGAAGAAGTAGGCTTTCAGGGTAGAAGCCTAGGAATTACAGGTTATGTGGCATTAGAACAGATAATTTATTGGCCTTTGGGTCCTCCCATCTGAAAGGAACATGAGAAATACATTCTAATAGCAGGGAGAAAAAGGTCTAGCCCTCAGTGATAGCTGTTGAATGAAGCTCAATGCATCTAGTCACACTATTGCATGATTGTAACTCTTTGGGTGTATGGAGAGAGAAAGGTGTTGTCTGTGTAGCAGCAAATTGCCTAATCTCTGTTTTAGTTAGCCTGCAAATTAGTAATGTGGAAGTCTGCTCTTTTATCGCAATGAGAGACTTAATGTAAAGGTTGTAGTTGTGGCAGGGTGTTGCATCTATTGATGGGAAGGTATTTCTTCATCTCTTTAAGAAGGTAAAATTCACCTTGCCAGTACTATAGGAAACTTACATGCAGGCAGTTCAGAATGGATATTGCCTAAAACAACTGCTGTCAAGGGTAGGGAAGAGTAACTTTGAAATGAGTTTGAATGGTACTTTTAATTAGCAGTAGATGGAATGGTTTAGGGTGAAAGTAGTGAAAGAATTACAAAGGATTTAAATTCACTTCTCGGTCATTCTATATGAACATTGGCAAGACTTTTCAGAAGGGAGTTACAAAAGTTTAATTTTGAGAGACTGTTTTGAAACCTTTGCTTTGGGGAATCTTTAGTATTATGTAGATCTTGTAAGAAGACCACAGAATTGGTGGTTGGGGACTTCTTTTGCAGGTCTGCTCAGAAGCCTGACGTCAAAAAGAGCCTGAGCACTCCTAAAGGAAGGAGGAGTTACAATATTAATCTGTCAAGCTGAGGGTCTTAAAAATAAGTATGACTGTAAGTCACACAGCAGTATGTACTGCCTAATAGAGTTGCATGTAAATGTTTGTGTTAAAAAGTGAAACAAATTATATTTAGACTTGTAGGTTGAATTGTTTTCCTTCATAGAAATAGCTTGAGAAGATGCGTTGTGTTGCTGCTATTAAAATAGTTATTTTGGACTGTTAAACTTCAATTGATTAAAAAAAAAAAAAAAGTTGGAGGTATGTTTATTTTTTCCTCCTTAGGTGTTCCGTCCTTGAGGCAATGAACAGCGGCTTAAAGCTAAGTTCAAAATGCAGCTCTTGACTGCAGAGTGAAGGCAAGTGTTGAAAATGGAAAACCTTAGAGGACCAACAATTCAGCTGCCTTAAGACAGTAATAGATTTTGATGGCTTTGCCATATAAGTGCAGCACTTGATATTTCCCTGTATTTACAGTTCTTTCACATTTTCACTTAAAGTTATGTTGTGATTTATTTAACTGGAGGGACTTGGTCTCTTTGGAAAACTGCTGGGGAGAAGGTGCTTCTAACTTACGGCCTTTTTTTGTCTGTTGACCTGAAGAATTGCTAATGTCTTGTATATTTTGTGGGGTTTTTTTCTCCCACACTCTTCCCCACCACAGCTATGTGTGTTGAGCTGATAGGTTTCATCTGTCCTTAGAAGTCTTTTTTTATCCACTTAGGTCCTGTCAGATAAATTATATTGGGGAGGGTGGGGTGGTGTAGTTTCCACATAAAGTGAGATTGGCCACTGTGAATTTATTTCTCCCTTATGTAAGAGGAGAAAGCAACTCATAAGGGAACATGTATCTCAATTAAACAGAGCATATATCCACTCATTACTTCAGGGGCAGAGGGCATTGAGAGCTGGTGGTGAAATGACTTACAGGGAGATTTTTAATAAGATACCAAGGATAGCTTTCTCCACCTTCCCTAAACTCAGCTAGTGCTACATGGCATGGTGCACTCTGTGCCATGAGAGATGTGTCAGGCAACCTTTTTCATTTCAATCTTTATGCAGTGGGGCTGAAACTGGACTATGCTAGAGGCATGTCACAAGGGCTGGGGCATTTGTCTTGTGCTGTATTGGCTTCAGCTAATACAGGATCAAGTCCTTAAGGTCCAGCATTAGCGTTTATGAAGTGTAGCAAGTTCAGTAAAGTGGAAGGTCTATATTTTTTTGTCTTCATAGAAGGGTCCTGCATTTGGCTCAAGATCTTTCACTAGCCAAAGACTATAAGACTTTATTGAATCTCCTTTTTTTTTTTTTTCTTCTGATGACTCTTGATCTTGAAAAATATTTATTTGACTTGGGCAACTAAAAGATATTAAAACATACAGGGAATTTGTAATTAGATACATATTTTTAATTGCATTCCTCACCTCTGCTTGATGGCTCATTTTTAGAGAGACATCTGCTAAATGAGACTACCTGACCTGACATTCTGGGGACTGAATGGCACAGTGTGATGCAGAATTGTAAGGTCAGATTCAGCTGAAGTCAGAGAAATTACCACAGGTTTTTGCTATCTAACAGCTACACAGTGATTTAAGGCTCACAAAATATATTCCAGCAATGTTCAGGAAATGCACTTCAGGCCACTTCTTAAGACACATTCTTCCACCTGTATATTAGTAATTCTAATCATTAGTAGACTGTAGCTCAGAATTTAGTTTTGTCTTCAGGGAAGCATAATGAAATTTGTATTGCATAGCCTCTGCCATAACTTTTTCTAAATGGAGGTTTTCACATTCAGGCCTGTCTATCCAGCATCTTTCATCAGCACTCAGTTTGGCATGCTGCAGTAACTTCGGAAACGTGCACGTTCAATGGGGGTGTTTTCAACATTGTGCTGAAAGAGTGAAACCTGTAGTGCTCTGGAACAGTGACATAAACTCAGACAGGTCCTCCAGAGAGAAAAAGTGTTTATTATATGTATATGTCAACAGACACGATTATTGTTGCACAGGCCATGACTGCCTTCTTTACTTTAGAATACACATGCTGGTTTTTGTTTTCACAGTGCCGTTTGAACTAATTTCTCTAAATGCTGAACCTTTCGTTGTTGGACAAATTTCGCACTTGGCTCAAAATACACAAATATTATCCGAGGCATTCATTTCTTCCAATATTTCTTCTCCCTAGGTGTTGAGAAATTGCACAATGGTGACTGGCAGGGTAAAGAAAATCTAAAGCAAGAAGGCTTCCGTGAATGATTGATATGTGATTGGTGCAGATTTTTAAATGTGAAAATTGTCACTATAAGCCAACTGAAGGTAATACTGTTATTTGTGAAAGTACCACTAAAAGGATGAACCAGTTTAAGTGAAGTGGTATTTTGGGAGTGAACTTGGGTTTTTCTGAAGGCACACTTCACCTAAAGCAGACATTCTTTTTTTGCTTTCACTGGTAGAAGTCCAGATGCATCCTTTAAACTTCCATTTGGTCCAGATCAGGATCACCAACTCATGCCTTAATTTCTTTTCTTTTTCTTCAGTTTATCCTCCCTTTAAAATCTGGTTACCCAAGAAATTTTCTGAATGCTGTGATCTGGAACATTCCCTTAAAACAGTATCTGCTAAGTTATTTTAGATTGCTGATTCATTGCTGTCCTTCCTACGTCTTTTTTGGTTTTCCTTTCTTTCTGCAATGATTCTTGATCATTGTCAAGCCCAGGGCAGTAATAAAAAGAAGCTGCTAGTCTTGTACTCCATAGTTGGTTTTTCCATATCCTCTGATTTCTGTCATGGCAGGACATGACAATGGTAAGGGACTCCGATACTCAACGTGATCATTCATGTCATGTTCCTTGAAAAATACTATTTAATGGAAGCTTGCTTGTAAGAAGTATTGGATGAGCTGTGTTGAAATGAAATTAGTTTTCTTTCTAGAAGAAGATAGCCTAAACAGAAGCTTTTATCAGACTTCCCTCCTGCTCTGAAAGTGCCCAGCTGTTAGGAAGAAGGAAGGGATTTGTGCAGGCTTCATACTCATACAATGGTTGGCCTTTTTTATGCTGTTGGTAGGGCTGCTCATTTATACCATTTATAGTTGTTTTGTTGTTTTTCTCATCAAGTAAAAAACTGTCAGGGTCATATCTAAGGAAATTTTGTTCCATTAATCACAAAGCATCATCAGGTGTCATGAAGTAGATTAGAAAAACTAAATTTGTGAAATTTTTCCAGCCATATAGTGCTTGACTGTTACTGTAAAATGAGCAAAGGTACTCAAAATACACATTCCTTTGGGTTTTATTTCCAAATCTGAAAAAACCCAAATGGTCTATCTAGAGCCTCTTTAATGGAAAATGATTCCCAAGGGACTAAAGAACTTCTGTGTTTTTTTTCCCCAGTAACTAAAAGTTAGCACTGAAACAGGAAGTGCATATAAATATCTACTGAGCAAACAAGCTACACTTTTATATAGTAAAGAGTTTAGAGGTTAAAAGTGTCCAGTTGGTACAGGGAATCTGTGGAGCCTGTCAGGAGGAGTTCTCAAAGAAAAGTTGTCCAGAGATGTCTGGAAAGGCAAGAAACAGATAAAATAGAATATATGGAAAATACTGAGTTCTTACAGAACAAACATGAGGACTGATCCTGGACTATTGCAAAATGCCTTCACAAACCCTGTGCATTAAGGAACCAGAAACTGGGAGCAACCAGCAAGATACATGCTCGAGGCTTTGCTGAGTGTGTTCTTTCATGGGAGACTTTTAGGCTGGAATTTATTGTAGATTTGGCTTCATATTAATGACTCACATAAATTAGAGAAAAACAACATATTAGTGAGATGTATTGCTCTGCTGCATATCCAAAATGAGAGCAAGCCATTTTAATAACTAATAACATTAGAATCTCCAATTATTAAATGTGTCAGTAGATGGTAGGTACCTCAGTGCCATAACAGAACAAGAAAATGTTATTTAATGCTTACTTTAATCTACAGCTTATAAAGAATGGCATGAATTCACTTTGAGCTATCTCTGTCTTTCGTGTTAATTTTTGCTTTTAGAGTTTTAGGAAGTACTATCTTGCACTATGTATTTATCAATAGACCAAATTAGTGAGAGTTGATTAACAATTTTATAGAACAATGTGAGCATGAATCAAACAGAAAGCCAAACCCCATTCCCTTTAGAATATTTATATAATAACTTTTCTGCAAAAATCAGGGTGGGCGCATGTTTGGTGTGTCTTCTCTTGTGCGATATAGCCGAAAAACCAGTGTGAGTGGGAAGGTTGGCATTTATGTGATACCCCAAGCAATTGGGAAGGTCACAAAGAAAAGTAGATATTACAAAGAATCAGCAAAACCTGTAGGTTTGGGTTTTTGTTTGTTTGGTTTGTATTTTTTTCAAGTAGACATTCATACTTCTAAGGAGGAGTAAGAGAAAAGAATTGTGAGAAATGGCAGTGGAATTCAGCAAGAATTGTTGAATTTAGGAGGAAATGTAAGGGAAAGAAATGAAGATAGCATTGGATATGCAAGTTTGAGATGGGAGAGAGGAAGGAGGGCAGAGATGCCAGAAGTGATAGAGAAGACAGGCAGAAACAAAGATGAGTTCAGTTTTTGAAGAACCAGTCTGAAATAATACTGTGCAAGAGAGGATAGGAAGGATAGGAAGAATGAACATAAGATATGTGGGTGATTGGAATAATAGTCACATAACTGAGATCAGAAATACCAGCTTTGGGTACTGCTGGAGGTGACAAATTGTTTAACACAGATTTTGAAAGCTGTTGTATTTCCACATGAGCCTTTAGAGGTAAGTTTTCCTCTAAATGGTTTTAGGTTAGCTTGAGACACCAAGCCAAGTTTAATGTAGAATTTGTCATCTTCTTTGTATATCCAGTATTTTGCTGCCATTTTCTCTGTCCATGACTTTGATGAGGCTTGACTTCCTGATAGGACTCCATGGCACAGTTTTGAATTGTTCTTTGCTGACTTGAAGTTATATTTTCAAATGAGTGCTTGTATAGGATTCTCTGTTGCATCTCTCATTGTCTTTTCTATATGTCTCCCTGTAAATGTCAGGCACTTCATCAGTTCTACCACTTCATGTACCTTCATGTACTGCTGGTGACCCAGGCACTCTCAGCACTTCATGGAAACCTTTGACATCTGTGTGTGCTCTTTTTGAATCTTAGGAATCTGCGTGGCTTTTTACTCAGTTGTACTCTGTCAAATTCTCCTTGTTCTCTTCATGTATTGCCAAGTAACACATGCAATTTTATTGCCATCTTCCATCTTGTGTAATATCTCTGGGTCTATATATATGACAAATTTATATACACCTTTCCAAGATTTGTAATCTGGCCAAAACAGTATTGCAATGTGGATTAGTTGGCGGCTTGTTGAGTTGGATATAGTGAATAGAGATTGACCATGTGAAGGAGTGCTCTCCCCTGTAGACTGTCAGTCAGCTTTGGCAATGTTGTCTCAAGTTGAAGTAGCAGGCAAATACTTGCTGGACTTGGAGTAAGTGACTGACACTGTGGTATCTCCTATTTTTAATGAACATTTAACTATTAGGGCTGAAAGAAAGTAAGTTTAAAGTATATGATTTCCCTCTGTTGTGGTGGTTTGCAGTTCAGATAAGAACTGTAGTTGATCCTGACTGGAATTAAATCTGTAATAAAATTTGGACATTAACTGCAGCCCATGTGCATGGGAAAAAAAAAATAGAGAAAAAAATTCCTTCATGAGAGCTATTTTTTGCAGAAATGCCTTTTGCTTGAAGTACGACATGAATTTTATAAAGTTCATGTACGTCTGCAGTTTATTTTAAGTGATCTGAATTTATTTGGTGTAGATATATTTCAATTATCTAATCAGAAGCAGGCACATAACTTCTTAGGCTGTCAAAGGTATTCAGGAACATATGACAAGATTCAAAGGAATGCATAAGATCTTGCTACACATCTTACTGCACATTTTTGTAGAGAAGAGTTAATTAAATTTTCTCTTTCTGCCCAGAGATTACTTTTAGGCTACATTAAGTATGTGGGGTTGTAAGGCTTTTGAGCCTTCTCTCTTTCTGCTTCAGCCTTGTGACTGATTAAACAGCCAAATGCTTATCTGGATCAAAGTAGTAATAAGCAAAGGGGCATCCTTAGGCCAGTTATGAGTTGAAAACAATTTTA
Organism: Margarornis squamiger; assembly: GCA_035222235.1. Classification (NCBI taxonomy): domain Eukaryota; kingdom Metazoa; phylum Chordata; class Aves; order Passeriformes; family Furnariidae; genus Margarornis; species Margarornis squamiger. Next base: position 69,235,727 of record JAWWTY010000037.1, read on the forward strand.
ACTGTCAGGTATCCAATTTTCAAAGCACATAGCCTACCAAATGGATTAAGCAATGAGGACTATGTATAATACTGTTTACTTGCAATGACGAAACTTCCAGGGGTAAAGAAGTACACTTTCCCAGAGAATATTTCTGCAGGCATGGGTTTGCTCGGTGACAAAAGGACTGTACCACCCTTGTGAGTCCTGCTTGGTGTGGCTTGCAGTCCCAGTCAGATGAGACGTGAGTTACCCTGTTAGAGTACAGCCTTCTTCCATGCCTCCACACTGGGAATACAGCTTATTCTTGGGTTAACTCCTATGGAGACTTTATTTATGTTCACTCACCAGGAGGGAAGGGGAAAAAAAACCCCTCTAATTATGTGAATATACAGCATTTAAGTGTGTTTGCAGGGACGATATATCAAGTTATTAGTCTTTGTAATTTAGACAAGAACATGCACTTTCCTAGGAAAGACAAGGCACAGTGTCTGTACTACATTAATACCTGACACAGTGTAACCCTCTGTGATAAAGTACCTTGATAGAGCAACAAGGGGTGAATTAGAAATGCCTGGGAAGATATATGATGCCATTAGTAAAACATGGAGATTTATGTATGACATTAATATCTATAAGGAGGCAGAAACAGAAATGTACTACTAAGGCTGCATAAATGTCTGGGTTTTTTTTTTCCTTCCCCCCAGCCACAGTAACAGAGATGTCAGAAAAAAGGGTTATTTAATGGGTGGAGTACTGCCTACAATTTGACAGACCTACCATTCCCTTCAGATTTTCATGTGTATCCTCTGGTAAATGATTAGGATTCAAATTTTTGAAATCCATGGCTGATGGCCATTTCGGGTGCGATTGAACACAAGAGTTGGGTTGCCTTTCTTTGGTGTTTAAGTATCTTACTACCTGCTGGGGGTGCTTATGCACATCATGAGCAGAAAGAATGGCCCTAGAGGAGCAGAGCTGGCCAACAGTAAGCACCAGCCATAGAGGTCTGCTGAAGTCCACTGGCTGCGCTCTTTCACAACAGTGCCAGGAAACATGAATGTTAACTCTGCTGAATCAGCTTTGTGTGACACACTTCATCTCCAAGAGCTGCAGATCAGGGATATGAGAGAGTGGCTTCATTCTCTCTGGCTGAGTGAGCCCTTTGCTGTTTTATATTGACTACTGCTGCTGTGAATTGCTTGTGTTTTTGTCATGCCCAGTCAGGCTCTGTTTTGTAAGCACATAGCGTTGGGACGGCAGTGATGCATCTACATTCAGCTATGGGGCAATCTGGGGCTTCCTGCCAAGGGGGAGATTTCATTGTCTCAGATTCATTGTAATACAGAGAGACGGAGCCACAATTATAACCCTTGCACAGTCCTGGAATTTGAAAGTGTTCTATTGCCTGTTGGGAGTTTCTTACTGTAAAAAGTGAATTCAGTTCAGCAACAACTCATTTTTCCAAAGCTTCCTTTTTAACAATGCAGGAAGTTCTCAGTTGTTGAGAGCCAGTGTGAAAGACAGCAGTCCATCTGTATTGTCTTCAAAGCAGAGAAGAAAGAATTGTCATTGTACATTGAGTATGGGGAAACTCGAGGAAGAACAGACCATCAGTGTGTAATAAACTGAGGCATTGTTATCTACTGAAATTGAGTTTTCCTCCTCTTTGAAAGGACTGTTAGCATTTATATATAAATAGAAGTTCTTTTGGTTTTGAGGTAAGGCATTTTAAGTTTGATACAAGGTATTGGTCTTTTGTGTAAAGTGTTTTGATGCTGGTAGGTGTGCATTGTAATGAAGAGGTTTTTTGGAACAATTAGTAAATGTCCCCAGAAATCTGAGGATCAGAAGTTAAAGCTGACCACATCCTTACAAGGAGATGGTTAGTTTGCTACAGGGGAAAAAAAAAAAAAGCTGGTTATAAGTAAGAACAATCTGGTGTTCAAATATGGAGTCCTTTTACATTTGGTGAAACGTCACTAATTGTATTATATTATATTACATCTACTTTTCATCCAAAAGATCTCCAAGATAATTTCAAAAATGTCAAAGCTCATTGAAAGTATCATTCAGACTACACAGATTGAGGCATAGTGAGCCTGAAGAGTTTGTCTTAATTTACACTTGAAATGAGACAGGGGAAATTAGAAACCTGATTCAGGTCTAGTAGGATAGTTACCTGACAGTCTTTTGGGGTCTTTTTCTGTCAGCTGAAAACCAGCCTTAATATATGCAACTTCTGCACACAGAAGGAGTACAGAGAGAGTGACAAATATCAGAGATGCTGACTTTGCACTTTTTGATGCCTTTTTTTCATTTTTATTAGGAAAGTTGACCAGAAACAGCTCCGTAGTGATTTGTAAGTTTCATTTTATTGTTCATGGCATAATTTTTTTAATCTTGTAGTTTAAAATGAAACAAACCCCAGCTTTTATGATGTGTAAGTGTATATTTTACACTGATTTTCATAACTTCCATTGGAGAGAAGTCCTCCAAGGAGCTGTAGTCAGGTTAATAGAGTTGGAGTTTGAGGCTCCACAGAGCAGGGAAGTCCTTTAGCTCTGTTCCTTGACATGGATGGTTCTGGCTACTTTACAGAAACAAGGATGAAAGGGTGTGATTTGGCAGCACTTGTTTTCAGTAGTCACATGATGAAAGGCCTGGTGAAAAGTCTTCAGTGAGTTTTGGATGAGAATGTGAAACAGTTTGCCTATGAAACACCACAGAATTTAAATTTTAAGAATAGATTTTATTGGAGACCAGGCTCTTTATACATATAAAAAGCCTTAAAAAAATACAGCTGGAATAAGTGTTTGTGATTCATTTAAAATCAAGGAATGCAACTATTCTAGTGATTTCTAGGAAAGTGAAAGTTAGCATGTAGGAAACTGAATGCTGAATTTTTGGGCCCGTCAAAACTGATGACAAAGCTTCTCTGCTATCCAGTTGTAGTCTGTCCTCAAATTTGGCAGCCTCACTGATTTTTTGGCTGGTGACTGTTTTTAGCAATAATCTCTGGCCATAATACACCAGCTTTCTGGATGTCTGCTACCCTGGGCTACAAGGTATCTGTAAATCCTGTATGAATTTTTAGTACACAAATGTGGAGCATTTTCATTCCACATCCTAGCATGCCTGATGCTTCAGGTTGATTCAAATTGAATGCTGTGTAAGTCAGTGCAGTAGATAGTACTTCTACTAGAGAAACATTTCAGGCCTGCTTATTTTGAGCTTTAATTATTGGCAGATTGGAGAAGCTGTACTGGTTTTGTCAAAACTCACTATTCTTCTGGAGTAAAATGGACCAGTGAAACAAAAATCTTGACCCCATCAGAATGAGTGTGCAAGCATAATATAAAGTTCTCAAACAGTCTTGTTAAATTCATGTTTTATACTGTCACACAGACATTGGATGCAAAACAATAGTCTGGCTCTTGCAACAGATCAAAGTTCTGTTTGCTCATTCATATTTCTCCTTAATTTGGCAAGCAGGCACTCTTTCTGTCAAAGAGAAGAGGCCAAAACAAAGGACAAGGATTTTTCCAAGTTAATTTTGAAATGCCTTGATTCTTGGATGTCTGATTAGGATATTTTGGATGTGGCTGTCCTTACCCTGGAAAACAAATGTTGTTACAGCAGCTTAACACAGACAGCCTCAATCATTCAAAGCTTTTGAAAAAATTAATCTTAACATACAATTTTGTTCAGCTTCACTAAACAGCAAGGCACTAATTGTAAATTTAGCAGGGGGTTTATATCTTCTGCCTTACCTATCAGTTTTTAACCAAAATTAAGTCTGTCCTTTGAAAAGCTAAAGATGGGGTCTACTGTATTCTCCTTTCTGTTCTCACACACATCCATATGTTTTTCTCTGTTGGAAATTTGTTTCTGTGCTTGCGTTGCTTCTTCTTTTATGTGTATGTAATAAACAAAATAATGATGATTTTTGTGCTGTGCTTACCTGATATTCACACAAAATGGAAATTGAATTCTGTGGAAGGTTGAGCTGCAGGATCCAAGCTGGGCTGTGTGCTTTCCCCATCACCCAGTGGTGAGGAGCAGTTCCACTGGGTGGAAGCACCTTCTTTGGTGTAAATCTTATCAGCATTGTCAGGACCGTAAGGGAAGAAGTTTCTGTGAGCTCACGTTTGCCTGATGCTTGTGACATGGATCATTGGGTGACCCATGAGTGACATCATTGTATTCAAAGAAGACTTTTGGCAGTTCATTTGTTTCTTTTATACTCATCCTCAAATATCAGCCTGACTTGTCACGTATCTGACAACATAGTCCTGTCCTGCATGTTAAAGCAAAGGTGGTTCATTGAATACATTGTTCCATAGACATTTTTTTCCTCAGTGTTTCTGCAGTGTTTTGCTTTCTTTATTGGCCTTTGGCACAAGAACATGAAACTGAACAACAACTGGTGAGAATTATTTGTTGGGGAACTGACAAAACAACAGTTTATTTAAGACAATATATCAATCTCTCTTTTGGGGAAAATGTTGGTGCAGTGAATATCTGGGAGTTTAGAAAATTTCCTATACACTCATACCAGTTTATATGGATTTGGACTCAGGTTGTTTTTCCGAGACTCAGGCTATCTACCTGCAGAAAATAGATGATTATTCAAAGTAAATTTTAACTCTGTGTAGCTGCAAGGTGTTAAGTAGCTTTCTTATTACTTAGTTTCAAAATCTTAAAAAGATAACTTCCTTTTATAGTATAAAATGGCATTATAGTCAAGCTGCCAAGCACTGCTTTTTCTGTGTTGATCTCAAAGATCTTTGCAAAGTAGTTTGGCATTGTTCCCCCTTTTGTCACTGACAAACTGAAGCACAAAACAGAAATATTACTCCCACGACAGCACCAAGTTGGAGGTGACACCAGCCAAGTGCTTTGTCCACTGTGTCACACTGTGCTTTGAAGAGCACTGATCTCACAGTCCAGCTAGCATCAAGCATGTTACTAAAACCATTGAAAACATTATTCCTTAGGGAGATGGGTGGGATATGAAAACAGGAAAAATACTTTTTTAAAATGATTGATGGCATCATAGAGCCACAGCAAATGACAAATCTTTTGTAAAGTCCAGCAAAGGGTAGAATTAGATTAACTTCTTAAAAGAGATTCAGGTAATAGCATAACTTATGCTCTGTCACATGACATTTCAGCATGCACAAGTGAGCCAGACAACTGTGTTATTTTAACCCATATTCAACATTCCTATCAGCAAATCTGCTCAAAGGGCCCCATATCCATATCTTGTGCGGTACTATCATTAAATCTCTTTTTTTGCTATTGCCTGGAATTTCATTATGAACCATTAGCGATGTAATGCGAAACTTATGGAATCTTAAACATGTCTTAAAATCTGTGAAATAAACTAGACTCCTAACAAGTGAAAAAGATGCAGCATTTTTTGTTGCTACTGCATTTTTTCAATTGACTCATTACAATTTTTTCCGAAACATGTGTCAACTAAAATGTCTCGAACTTGCTTCAGTAGATGTGTTTTACAGTAAATACTGTTTCTCCTTTCTTTCCTCTCCCTGTTCCAGGACACAATTTGCTGGTTCTTTTAAATACAAAATATATATTGTATGCTACCTTTTTTTGCATGACGAGTGTTGGAATTGCTACTGGTTTCTGTAGCAGCCTATCTTTGGACTTTTCATGGAATTGTGGGACACTGTGAGAGGATCCCTCTCTATTCTGAGGTCTCCTAATGTTTCATTAATAAGCTTTGTGAAATACACCAGTCTGAAACAGAGTGAAATTTGCGTGTTTGAGAAGCTCCTTGGTTTGTAAAGGAGGGTAGGAGTCTTGCTGTACGCACTGGCAAAAAGGAAAATAGCTTTACACTCTGGCAATGTACCTTTAGCTACATGAATGGACACTGTGCATCTTCTGTGAAATGTTTAGCTGCCATAGAATCATGCTTCTGGCCGAATTAGGAGAGGAAATTAAAAGGTGTGCTTTAAAAGCAGCAGATCTTCAGCAGCCAAACAGAGAAAGAACTGCCTGCTTCTCATCTTTAGTCTGTGGAAGGCGTGTGCACGTGTTTCTCTGGATGTGGTTCAGAATCTGTTCTGTTGGAGTTGGTTTTTAGCATGGAAACAGTGCTGGCTAGAGGCTGAAAAGCAGGATGACTGGGGGATAACTGGCAGAAGCACAGCATGCTCAGTGGGTTTTAAGGTCCTGCTGACAAGGGGGGGACATTGTCCTTACAGACCTTCCTTACACTGTGCAAGAACGTGACAAAGGGTGGACCACTGGCATGGGAGCGTGTTGTGCACGTTTATGTTGTTGCTTGGCTGCTAGAATTGATCAGGACCTATGCTTAGGAGAAGTGATTCACTGCTGGCTCCCTTCCTGCAGTGCGTGGGAATGAACTGAGAGCCAGAGGGGGCTCAGCCAAATGAAACAGCCATTGATGCTCTGTTTTCAGTGTGCTCACACTCATCTCTACTTGTCTAGCTGTCTTCCTTGCTCTGGAACAACAAGTTGTAAGGTTTGGCCATCAGTTTGCTGCATTATCGTGGATTTTAAATGGGTGCCCTTGACAGCTTTGTGACCGTGTTATGCCTTCCAGTTGCTGACAACCTTCAGTCCCATCCAGCTCTAAGTCTGTCACGAAGCTATGCTGGGTGTGGAGCGTCAACAGAGCATTTGTTAAAATTAAGTGATGCTCAGTGCATTCCACACTTGTAGAATTGTAATTGTCCTCCTGATGTCTACCAGAAGACCTTTGCTTCAAAAACCTGGTTTTTTTGAACAAAGAGTAAATTTCAGCTGTGTTGCAAAGTCTCAGACTGGGCAAGATATTGTTTGGCTTGTATTTTATTCCTTACATCAACACCCATTTAAACTCCAGAGAATTAAGTTAGAAAAATGAGTGGTGAAGTAAAAAATATGTGTTTTATTATATAGACTACCAATGGTTGGTTTAAATGTTCAAGGAACACTCCTTAGGTCTATTAGTGTGTACTAAAGTTGGAATAACCTCAGGGGCAGGAGCTGAGTGTAGGTAAAGTGTTCAGCATAGTGTGGCTGGGTACTAGAGATCCTTCAAAGCAGATCATGCTTTAAATTCCATGCTTCCTTTGTGAGCCTGATGACAAACTTGTCACAAATAGTTTTGCAGATTTAAACAACAAAACCAAACAAAACCTTCCTCCCACAAACCTCCTCCCAGCCTCCTCAATATTTTCTTTGAGCTCTAAATTCACTGCTGATATTGGCTTAGGAACAGGCTGCCTGCCCAATACAGTTGTCCCACAAAAATGTACAGCTTCTCTATCTTTCAGTCTCCTATAAAGAAAATCATGGAACAAAATGTCAGGGGGAAAATTGAGTGAAATAGGACATGGCCTTCTTTGGAGTAAATATATGCAGTAATTAAAGGTTCTTCAAAAAGCCATTCTCTTCTAAAATTCTAATGTTTATGTTGATGATGAAATCCAGAATTGATAGAGGCAGTAGGACAGATGGGTGAATAATGGGAGTATTAACCAAAATGTCTGATCTGAGATTTTAAAACAGGATTTTCCCTGCATGTGCAACATTCCCACATACATTGTGTTTTTGCATACTGACAAGGAAACAATGGGCAACCTGCCTTTTCCCTGTTGTGTAATGGAATATCACACATTGAGTAGTCATCAAATTGTTGACACAAATTGTCAGAAATTCAGCTCCATGTTTGAGTTATTAAAGGGACTAATAGGTGTACTTTGAGCAAGGCTTATGGCTAACTGTGCTTTTCTCATCAGTAGTAAAAGCCACTGAAAAAACTGTGCTGCTCTAGTTCAAGTAACAGGCAAAACTGTTTTACATCTCTCTGCTTTTAGAGGAGAAACTCAAAAACTTAAATAGGTAGGTAGAAGTGTAAATAAAACAAGTTACCTCGCTATAGACAGAATTATTGCATTGCCCATTTTATATGTACCTTTAGCCAGTCATATATATTTATATAAAAAGCTTGTGAAAATGACATCCAAAGGGAGATTTTCAAAAGGCAATGAGAAGTCTATAAGCTGCAACCTATTACACCTCTCTGTCAAATTTCAGTCTTTAGTCTGGTCCGCTGTAATAGCTGGGAATTTACATCTGAGGATGACTACCCTATTGAACGATTCAGGTGTGGTTTTCTGTACCTGTGGTTCTGCACTGTGGGTTGCTTGCTGTTAGGGCATCAAGGAGCTGCTGCTGTGACAGGTGGTGGTTTTCATGTTGTCTCTTCAGGTAAACAGAAGATGGTATTACTGTTGGCACCGAAAGATAGTTTTTGCCATTTGTCTCCTTTAAAACGTCTGCAGCCCATATCCATTTGGGTTGTGATGTATTTTGATCCTAGGAGCTGAATAAAACCAGGCCAAGTGATCCCTGGGAACGTCTGCAACCAGAATTGCTGGGAAGCAGGGTAATTCAGCACATCTAGTGCTTTCCTCTGAATCAGCACCATACCTGATATGGTTCAATGAATATTTTGGCTGCTGTTTATGTCCCTGCCCTGAGCCAGGGGTCCAAAGATGTTCAGAAATCCAGGTTTGGTTTCTGTAGGTATTTAAATTTTTGTACTATAATGGGAAGAGTAGTCCTCAGGATTTTGGTCCCCCAAAGGTTATGGCCTCTCATGGGTGTTGCAATGAAGTAAGGCATTTTTTTTCCTCATCTAGGTTATAGAAAAGAGTGGGTCAAGCTCTTTCCAGGAGAATGGAAATAGGTAGCCCTCATGCCATTGTTTTTGTTTGCTAATGGAGGCTCTACCATCTAAGTGTTTCCACATTTAATGCCATGGAAGGGGCCCAGCAGGATCGCCCTGATGTGAGAGACTGCACTGCCCCAACCCAGTTCCTAACCTGTGTGTAATATACTGGCACTATCCCTTACTGATGTGGGAAAGCGCCTGTTGTCAGTAGGCTCCCAACTTTGTTAAATGGGATGTGTGTGAAGCCATGCAACTCATCTTCCTCCGAGCTGATTCTGTGCTCATATCACCTGGGTTGATCTGATCTCAAATAATCAACAGTGTAACAGTGAATGAGATCTCGTGTTCAATCATTCATGTCACTGAAATGGCCTAAACCATTCTGAAGTCGTGCTCTAAAATGATCTGGATGACTTAAAGGTACTCCAGCTTTTAAGGACTATCTCAGAAAACTTACAGGGTTTTTTTTGGTTAGTGGTTTGGTTTTTTGTTGTTGTTGGTTTTGTTTGTTTTGGGTTTGTTTTGGTGGTTTGTGGTTTTTGTTTTGTTTTGTTTGTTTGGGGTTTTTTTGGAGGAAAGGGAGAGAGCTACACAACATAGAGGTTGTTTTGCTTGGCCTCCAAAGAACTATCATGCTATATACCATGTTTACACAAAGCTTGTTCCAAGATGCAAAAGTAAACCCCCTCATCCCAGCTTGCTTATCATTGTGATCAAGTTAAATTGAAGGGAAGGAATTTATCAGTAATTTATTAGACTAATGCCTTGTGTTCTAAACTGTAATGACTTTCTTTTCTAATAATGATAATTTCCCCCTTCCTACAGAGAACAGAATGTCACATTGCAAAAGAGCAATGGAAAAACACGATTTAGTTTGCTTAGTAAAATGTTAAATGATCTATTTCTCTGTTTAGAGGTAGCTACTCTAGTTATAAAATTATCAAAGAAAGACAGTACTGACAAAAGGAAGAGAAAGTTTATATTTTCACAGTTGTCTGGATTTGGTACCCAAATCTCAATTGCCCCAACCTGAGTGATCAGTGTGTAAGTAAACATAATGATGAGATGATCTATAGGAAAGATTAAAGAAATAATAAGGTAAATTCACTTGTGTTCACTTTGGCCTCCTATAGGATAGAAGTGCAAGAAGCACAACTTTTCTTTAGAGGTGTGTCACCCTGAGATTGCTGGAGTATGAGCCAAATAGATTGGTTGTATACAAGCTTATTAGTTGTTGGTATCCCTTGACTTTGATATTTTGCAGGCTACACGGTATAAAAAAGTATAGAAGTGTATCAACAAGTGGATAAAAAAAACTCCTCTGAGTCAAATCCTGTCTAGATGTTATTATTCACTCATTCATAATCTTCCATTTCATAGATCTTAGAACCACAAAATGGTTTGAGTTGGAAAGGATATTAGAGGTCATCTAGTTCCAACTCCTCTGCCTCCTCCTGTGCAGGAATGCCATTCCCTAGATCAAGTTGCTCAGTACCCCATTCAACCTGGCCTTGAACACTTCCACACCTTCTCTAGGCAACCTGTTCCAGTTTCCAGTGCTTCACTACTCTCTGAGTAAAGAACAACTTCTTAACATATAACTCAAACATGCTCTCTTTCAGTGTAAAACCATTGCCTCTTGTCCTGTCGCTATCTGCCCATAACTGGACAGGCACAATTTACTCTCAGTCAAGCCATGCAGGCTGACTTGGGATACCTCCTTATCTCTTACATATCTTCTAGGAGGGTAAGCTCTATGATCCTCCCACGCACAAGGGAGTGAGGTTCGGTGTTCTGTAGTTCCCGAGTGCTCCTTTCTCACCTTTCTATAAATGGGAGCAATGTTTCCTTTTTTGAAGTCACCAGTGATTGACTTTGCTTGACCACCTTGGCTTTTCAAATATGATGAAGAGTGACTTAGAAGCAATGTCAGCCAGTTCTCTCAGGACTCTGGGATACTTGTCATAAGGTCCCATAGACAAGTTTCATTCCTGTTTTCCTTTTAAGAGATAATTCAGTTTTTAATAGCTTTGAGGGCACAAAGTTTATGCATCAAAAATGTCATTGCAAGTAGGAAATGGTGTGAAATATATTCGTAGATTTTGTTTCAGTGAGGAATTCTTGAAGATATGTGGCAAAATGGATTCAGTTTTATTTTAGGGTTTTTTTGGTACGATGCTTTGGGCTACAGAACAAAAACAGCCCATGAAAGAACAGGGTCTTGGTCAGGAACATGTCCTTGGTCAGGAATATGTGTGTGTGTGCGCTTTGGCTCTGATTTAATAAATCTGTGCCTAACTTAAAGAAGGCGAGCAATCCTGTTTGGGTGGTGACAAGAATGCTTAAGTACCTTGTGAATGAGAACACTTAGAAATGACTTGATGTTAAGGTATCACAGGAAACAAGGCTAAGTGAAGGCCCTAGAAAGGAAGCAAGGTGTTCTTCTGATTAAGGCTAATGTCCACCTTTGGAGCTTTGTCTCTGACATATGTCAGCAGTCAAGAAGTTAGAGAATTTAATGCTGTTTAACTGTACTGTTATTGCACCTTTGAGTTTTTATTTTCTTCATTGTATGTCAATGATGGTGTATTTCTTTTTTCATGGCCACAGTAAGTTCTGCAGGGGGAGCGGTGTAAGAGTTGAGTAACTGCTTGCAAGAACTGGATCACCTCATGTAGCTATGTGACTCCTGAATGGCCTGTCAGTCACTGGATTTTATTCACGATTGGAGTAGTTTTGCATTTTATTGATGCAGGGATAGATCTAGATTTTCTCTGGATTAGAACATTCAACTGCAATTGACTTTAATGGGAATTTTATTGAGGCCGAGATAGTCCAGTAAGATGGACTTCAGCATCGCTCAAAGGGAATCTGCATTCCGTTCACCAGATCTCCTCAGAAAAAGTGAATCTCTTCAGTACTTCCTGTGATGCAACCTTAGGCCCAGAATAGAGTTTCCTGTACCAACTGGACACAGCTCTGATTTACATCTTGGTAGTGCTGCCTTCATAAGACCCCGTTTGGCAGGCGGTACAAAATTAATACCAACACCTCAAAATTCTGTAAGATAGGCAACCTGACTGCCCCCAAAACTACTGCACATGGTTTTATAAGGAATGATCCAAAAATACAGTGTCACTTGCAAAAGCATGATGTGTTTTTTCAGGGCTTTGTCTAATCTCCTGCTCAAGCCAGTGAGTCTAATGGATGCCCTTGAGCCCACCTGCTTTTTGTGTATTGGGTGGAGAACAGGGAAGGTAAATTCTCTATTTGTCTAATTAAAGGCTGATTGCCAAGCCAGCTCATTTTAGAGATCTTTCTTCACCTGGTTTAACAGATAAAGATAATTTCTCTGCGCCTGTAATTCCAGCCTTTTGTCTTCTGAGGTTATGGACATTGGGAAGTTTTGTCTTTTCACTGTCTTTCTAGATGGAAATGGATGTGACCCACTAGATTGCTCCCTGAGCAAGCTTCCCAATTGGATTATGTTATTCCCAGTTGGAGATCTGAGCCTATTCCCCCAGGAACTCCCTACAATCCTTCTGCTGAGGCATTGCTCAGAAGCAATTTTTTCACACCACATGCTGTCTAAATTGTCATTGTTTATTCCAGCTATTACTTGAAGGTGGCTGTTCTTTCACTGTTGCGGTCACAAAGTGACAAAGCACTTGTAAAGGCAGACAAACAACCTGTCACTGAAAACCGTGTAAATGCAATCCAGCAGCTAGGCAGAAATAGCCAAATGTTTTTGCATCTTTAACTGAAGGCAGCCAGCAATCAAAGAACCGTGCTGGTCTGTAGCCAAAATAAACAGGGAATTCTGGTAGAAATAGAATTGGGGTTTTGCTGAAGCCAGAGGAATTGCATGGGTAAAGAGGAGAAGAGGGAGGAGGGGATAGTTGAGTTTTTGACAGTTGGGACTTGGGGTGGTTTGAACCTGGTTTTTGTGCCTTTTTGGGGGCTTGGGGGTCTCGGGCAGGTAGGTGGATCGGGCCAGGCTGTGAGCTCCCTAGTACTAGTCAATAGGAACAGAAACAGGGACCTCTGGCTGGGACAGGGTATAAAGTGCTCTGTTTCTTGCTGGCCTGTGTCTGTCTCCTAGGCCAGAGGGACACACCAATTCAGCTGAATTTGTTAAATAAAAATTTAGTTTTGCTTTGACGGCTTTGCCCCCTTCTAAATTTTATTGGTGTGAGCATTTCTCACAGTTCTCTCAGATTTTTTTTCTGGAGTGATTCATGGATGCATAATCAGGTTCAGGTCCATATTAATCAGCGGGGTTTGGATATTAACATTCTCCTTTCTGTGGCTGATGCTCCCCAGGCTGTTCTCAGGATTGCGTTACATTGTGCTTGGGTTACGGTCACGACAGCATGATCAGGTGAATGGAGCAGTTTTCCCTGCAAGTGGAAGCCACTCTTTTCCCTTAATGGGGTTTCAGATGCATGGAGAAGTCTGCCCTTTCTTGCTTGGGATTTTCTTTGTCTCTGAAAAGTCACTGGAAAAAGGAAAAGAGCTGCAAATCAGTTAAATCCGTGGTTCAATACTATCTAGCAACTGTAGCTGGGATCAAGATCTGGTCTGCTTTCTAGATCATCCTAACTGTAAAGTTTTTCTGCCCTTGGTGCCCTCTTCATTATCCCCCGTACTGTCTTTCCAGTGCCTGTGATAACCATTTGACCACTCAAAGAATCCCTTGGGAGCTGAAGAGGCAGCATCTTCCAGGCTCAGGGGCATCATATCTGGTGAGAGATGCTATTAATGCTTATATTATAATTTATTTTTATTTTTTCTGGAGCTGTTTTCTGTTCATTTGAAACAATTGCTATCCTGAGCTGCACTTTCATGTTAGCTTCGTTTCCTTTAAAGCTCAAAGTCTGATATGGAAAGAGGTCATTCTGGGTTAGTGATCAGCCTGATTTGGAAGATGTTTTCTGGTAGTCCACGATGAAACTGTCAGAAGTTACTTGTGTTATTTGGAAATTTTCCACCGTTATCTTTCCTTTTGTTAGTGCTTTGTGTGCTAAGGATTATATGTGAGTATGTTCATGGTAATCTAGTTCTGAAACACTGGAGAAATTCTTCTGTGCTGTGGCTCCACTGGTCCCTGGACATTACCTGAATGGAAAGGGAGCATTTTTTCCAGGAAGAAGGCCTAACTCTTTTGTGTCTTTTTCATTAAACCTACATGTGATCATCTTTGTGCACACATCAGCTGTAGACTCAGGGTACGGATTGAGGTAATCAGATCAGCTCAACTGCCATATAGTCTTCCTCCTTGTGAAAGGTTATGAATATGGAGATTATTATATGTTATTAAGATAATAATGTTGATGAATATGTTAGCAAAGTAAATGCCTCTATATTCCCTAGGTGTTCTGGTTTTGGTTTGATAGGGGCATGAAAAACAATTCTACTTGCCAGGCTGGAGGAAATGTGTCTTTCAAAAGATTGTTGCTTCAGCACTTGATAGGAGTCTTGCTAAGCAATGATGATAATAAATGTTCCCAGGCTGCACTTATTTTATAATTGCTGTTTAGCACAAATTACTCCAGGTAGAAGAATGAGGGAACTCCATCATTCTGACTACACAGGTCAAGGTTATGATGTCATGCATGGCAAATTCACTGAACCAAAAGGGTGGAATGTTTACATAAAATAGTAATACAATACAGAGTTGTTGTGGTGAAGACTAAGGAAAACAATGAAAAAGGATTTAAAACTTAAGTGAAGATGCTAACCTTGATGAGGAGGTGAGGAAAGGACTTGCCTTGAACAGTTGCCTTGCTTGTTGAACAGCTCTCTAAAATGACTAGCCTCTGTCAATGGCTGTATCTTGGATGAGGGATATCACAGATGTAATCTTGGTTTTCCCCATAACAAGGATGTTTTGTAAGCGTCCTAAGAAGTCATGGCCATACACATGGCAGAGCCAATGGCTATTGTGCCTGCACTCTCTTCTAGGGAGTGAATAGCAGGAAAAGGCTCACCTCTGGATCCTGGTGCCTATCGCATCCTATTTTTCTAGTTCGCCTTTTATGATGACTCGTGTTCATCAGGCAAATTCAAATGACCAAAGCAGAGCAGAGTCCTGGGCACATATTGAGTTCATGTGGTCCATCTTAGCTTGCCTGCTCTTCTGGCCTCTAGGTGTCACAGATTGTGTCAGAAGATGAGGGAAAGAAAAGGCAGGGTGAGCTGGGCTGAAGCCAGGACAATAGAAACCTAAAAGTTATTTTGTTGGACAGTATTGGCTCCCAAACAAATTTTTTTATTTTCACATAGAAATGCGAAGTCTCTAGTTTCTGTCCTTGGGATTAATTGATCATTAAGCAGTAAAAAACCATGCAATATTCAATTAGTGAGCTGTCCTGACAAAGGCATGTCAAAGTAAATATTTTTTTTGAGACTGTTAACTGTGCTGAGAGAGAGTTGATTAATTCTTTAAGAAAAATGTTTTGGGCAAATTCCTAGCCTCCAAATGCCTTCAGGCAGACTTGTCCATATTTGTGGTATATTTGAGGTCTAGTGTTCCTCCTTTGGGCCATATATATTTTAAGAGGGAATTTTAATGGAGGAAAACATTGCTGCAGAGCAACAGCCTTCTCTGAAACACTTTCCAAAGAACTGTTAATGCCAAAGGTCTTGTTTGTTCAGGGCAAAAGATGTGAATCCTCTAATATTTACTCAATTATAAATAGCAATGAGCTAGGCTCTGAAGATGGATTCCCAGGAGATTGTATCGGGGTAGTTACTCCCCAAATGAAGGTGAAGGCGACAGTAGTTTTATAATTATTCCATCCTCTTTGGCACAGAGAACTGCATTATTGTTAAACAGATAGGAAATAATTATAATAAATGTATGAGGTTTTCATTCCTCTGCTCGGGTGCTTCTTATTTCTCTCCAATCCCAACAAGAACAAAAATTTGTCTTATTTCTAGTAAGAGATGGCAGTTTAATGCTGGGGGAATGTTCATTCTAAGTGCTTTGGTTCTCCAGCCATAGCATCAATGATGTGCAGATGGTGGGAGAAAAGTGGAGCTCTGGGGGGGAAAGCACTTAACTGTGAGGAAAGAGGTGCTGCTCTTCAGTGACCTGCTGGTCTTGGACAGGTAACTGCATTTCATTTATCCATGCTTCTCTTCCTCCTTCTTCTATAATAAAAGATTAGAACTTTTCTTTGAGAGATGCTGTTTGAAAATGTTGTGCTACTTTCAACTGAAAACAAACTCTGCCAATATCATTGCTAAGAAATAGGTGAAAGTTATCTAATTGCACTGACAGGTTTGTTTTCCTCCCACAGTGAAATTCAGTCTCTCACAGTCCAGCTCTTACAAAGCTCAACATTCAGTTTATGCATCCCCAAAGAGTTAACATGAAACCCAAACGATGCATAAGCCTTGCTAAAGATCCTGAAGGCCAGAGCCTTCCTAAATGCTGCGACACTTCCAAATAGAATGCCAGCATTTGAGATGTGTTTATAGGCTCATGAGTCTGCTGAACCACTGCTGTATGTCAGACATCTGCCTCATCCATGTGCATCCCCAGGAAAATCATGCCTAGATGTAAAATTCTAAAAAATAGGAAAGTGCACACCATCGAGTCTTGGAAAAGGAGTGTAGTTTCTGGTGTGCTTTCTAATTTTTTATAACGAGTAAATGAACTGACTGAAAAGTGTATTTGGGAGTAAATACATTAGCTGAGGCCTCAAATAGCAAGAAAAAGTATTTTTCAAGCACAGATGTGGTTTTGTGTGGATGCATGTTTTCTGTTAGTACTTATCAGAGAAGAAAAAGCAAAACTGACTTCTAATAGCTATTAGGCATCATTCCAAAATTGTGCGGTGTAGCACTTTTTTTATTTCTATTGCAGTAAGACAGGTATTTAACTCTGTAAAAAGTTGTAACTAAATTCTGTAGGATACTTGAAAGCCTAGGGAACCTAAGAGATATCGCAGTGTAACCTATTGTGTACTATCTGCACCCCAAAAAATCATGAGTTATACCCAGGACTCAAAAAAAAAAAAAAAAGAAAAAAAAGGTCATGAGCATTTTATGACAGAATTGATGCTTTTTTGGTGGTTGTTGTTGGTACTATCACATATGCTTTAACATTCCAACCGAGGACATGTGGCTGCAATGGAATTTGATGTACAGTCAGTTTTAGGGAACAGCTTGTGCCTTTTTAATATAGCCCATAAAAGGCCTCCAAACTTCCTGAAACTGGTCCCTTCTGTTTCCAAGTCTGTATATGATCTCATAGGAAATGATCTGGGAGAGGCCAGCTAACCCTTTTGCATAATCAAGGTAGCGTTGCACTTTTAAGCCCTAAAGTGAGTTGTTTTGCTGATATAAACTCAATAATCCACTTTGCCTCTGCCACCGACTCCCTGTTACCAGATTTCACAATGATTTTGGTGCCATTAGATAAAAGAGTGAGCGAGAAGATTGAAGTGTGACTTGAAGGCTGGCTTTAGTGATGTAATTCATTTGCTTTGTCACCCTCTTTTGTTTTAATTATTTCAAAAATCCTAAACCACTTTCTGCCCAGCAAAATTTGAAGGACAGAAATGCAAACATACAACACAGGTGGGCAAGATCTATTTTGCAGTAGGCTCAGGGGCAGGTAAGCAAAACCTTGCTAAGTTTCAGGAGTGGCAGCAAAACAGATGGTGAGGAAAATAACCGCCCTATCAAAATAGATTTGGTATTGTAAAACATCTCATATGTACATTAGCAGTAGACTAAGGAGTGTGTTCTCATATTGGAGCCCTTGAAAACCTTGCTATTTACACAAATGCAGTGGACCTCATACAGTGCATGTTCTTTTATATCCTTGGGATACCCAGGATTTCCTGAATATATCTAGCCCAAGAAGGGAAACACTCCAATGAACAGCTATCTGTGAAAGCCTTGTACGGCAGCAAGCGTTAATTTTCATTGGCAGGGGAAAGAGAATAAAAGGGTCTGGGTTTTGTAACTGTGGACAAGTACAATTATGGTCTAATTCATGTGAAGAGGCAGTAACTGCACCAAGCTGAAATTACAGCGAGTCTAAGCAGAGGACTCTGTGGCACTTTGCTTACTGCAGAGTTGTTAAGTTTGGCACCCTGCTCTGGGCTACAGTCAAACATTTTCTTAACCATATTAGGAAACATGGAAATCGGCCAGCCAGCAACAGGCCTTCGATGTACTTATTGCTTGTGCCCATATTTTATGGAGTAGACAACCACTGCTTTTCTTAAAAAACGTCAGATTTAATAAAATAGGACAAACAGAACCCTTTAAAAAACATCATTTCATTTTAATAGGAAAAAAGAAAGCATTGCCCAAGAGAAAGGATGTTGTTATAATAAAGATTGTGGTTCCCTTGTGCTTTTTAACCATAAATGCTGATCGCCCTGTACATCAGATCCCAGTAAAAGCCCAGTAGTTATATACTGTGCTGTTATTCAGGTGAAAAAGGAGAGTGAAGTGAACCTGACTGCCTAAGACATGAACATGCCCGTTCTATTTGCTGACTCATCCAAGGCATGGGAGACTCCAGTAGAGGGGCAGGGTGAAAGACTGGATTGGTGACTTTTAAAGTTGGCTTGAGTCTGGCTTATGGAGCCTTCTGTGTCCTGACAGACTGTCAATAAGGTTCACTTATGTGCCTGTCCTGTTTCCTGCAGAAAACAGAGGAGAGGTAAAAAATACTAAATACTGAGTTGTTCCGTTTCCTCCTCACTGCAAATTATTTCAGTGTCAACTGGAACGAGATGTGGCATTTATTTTCGTGATCATTTTTCAGGATGGTTAGACGAGAGATGGGAGCCTCTGGCAAATGCCCCATTGGGACATTGTTCATGAACATGCAGGCTGGGTCTACTTGGGTCAGGGAGTTCCTAGTCAGTGGTGTAGCTCATACATGGAGTAGTGTAAAAGCAGTGGGCCTGACATATCTGTGTTGCTCCAGAGTTAAGGATGGTTGAAATTTCCCCAATGAGGAATAGGATATTACATTGAAGAAATTCTAAACTAGGATGTTTTCAGGATTTAGCTGACAATTTTTATGCTCCTAAGGAATGAAAAGTTGAGAAGCAGTAGTGTTGGTTAAGCATATTATCAGGTCTATCCTATACTCTAGTAAGATTTTGCTATTAAAATTACTCTTTTGATCAGTAAATGTTTTCATAATTTTTAATTTACTACTGCTCCCTGTAGCTGTAAACTCATTTCACTAAAATGATTCTTTGCACTTGCTAATATTCTTGCAGACAGTTGTCAAGTGCCCTACTTACAACTTAGTTGATGCACCCATAGCTCTTTTAGTCTCTCTTTGTAAGTCAGTCCTTCTCTGCTTGCTTAACACTTTTATGGCTTTCTTGTGATCTTCCCCTGGGTTGTTATTGTCATTCAGGAAATGAGTTCTCCAGAGCTCAACGAAGTATTCCTGGTGTGCTCATCACAGAGCTGAGTCAGGGATATTACCTTTCTGCCCTGTGAGATTGCCTTTGTATTTCATTTAATATTGCATGGACTCTTTCTGCTACCACCTCATGCATTGTTTGGCATGTGCTACTAGAAACCAATATTAAACAAGGCCAAATTTAGGCTTTGAATTAAAAATGTTGGTTACATCTTTCAAAGATGTAAAAATGGCTGAATCCACGCCCACTGGAATTAAAGAAAGCACTGTGCTTCCAGGAGTGCTGGAATCACAGCAATTCTGACCCTTCAGGTTTTTGGTGATGGTGTGTAAGGTCTTATACAAGTAGTTTGGCTACTTGACCCTTATGTCTCTGTGTGTTAGAGGATGTAGTAGCTGCATTTAGTAAGGTTGTGAAAATTAGTTCAGGTTTATACATGATCTGGAAAATATAAAGAAGTGGAAATGTAAAATATTTAGGCAAATGGCTGCAGAAAACCACATTACATGACCTGTAAGCTTGTGTTGTCCAGGCTTGTGGAAATTGAGGAGAGCCCTTGTTAAAAATTCTGTTGGTGTATAATAATTTGTTACTTTGTTAGCTAAAATAAGAGGGGAACTAAATAAAATGAAAAGGATTAACTTTATACTGAATGCAACCTCTGCAAAGGTCACTAGAGACCCATTGAGGATATGGTTTTAACATGTCCAAATTTGTTTTGTTGTTTTACCTAGCTGTTGATTTTTATTTTGAGACCTGCACAAGCAAGAATACATTCAGTTGACAGTCTTGGAAAAGGAAGTGAGCCTGTCTTTTGATTAGATGTGTTTATATCAGCACAGAATGAATGCAATCTCATGAAAAATGCAGCAGAACTAGGAGTGGAACATAGAGAGAATAAGGCATTAGTTTTACATGCGCTCTGAACTCCTGTAAACTGACACATCACAAATGATTCCTGTAAACTTAGGCTGTTAATCCACTCACTGACAGAGCACTGGATTTACTGGGTTAAAGAAAACTGCATCATCCCCTGCTGCGTGAAGCAGATGCTGCTGGAGTCAGACTTTTTCAACCCACCTCTGCCCATCATCTTTGAGATACAAAGTTGGTGAACTTTTCCTTGCTGAAACCTTCAGCTGATGTTAATTTGGGAGGAGCTGGGGTTTATTGTTGGTATATACCTGCTGAGGGGCTCTGAATATTATAACATATCTGAAAGCCAGACTCACTCATGGACAGTCTTTTTAACCAGTCCAGTACTGCTTATGTGACCTGAGAAATTTGTAGTAATGTTCCCTGAGGTTTACAAATCCATCCATGACTTACAGTTTTAGCAAGCTGAGTTTATATTTGGAAGTGAATGCTCTGAGATGGCTGAGAATAAACAGTTGAGAAAAGCTTTCTTGGTGATAGTTGAATTTGTCACTGAATAAATCGGCTTATAGCATTTGGTGTTTGAGAGGTTGTGAAACCACTTGTGTGAAAGTTACTGCCTGAGTGAAGGCTTTTTCCGTAGTCTGGGGCCATGGACAAAGTCTGAAAGGTGGTTGAGAGGGGTTTAAAAAGAATGAGGAGGATGTGCAAAGGTGGATGAGCTGTTAGGGTAAGAGGGAGGATATTTTAGGTGACTGTTTTGCGTGCCCACATCAGACTAAAACAAACTAAATGGAAATGCAACCTTGGTACTGAATCCATTAATGGAAATGGGGAGGGCATAAGAGGGAGGGAAACACTCTGTTGTTTCCCATTTTAGATCTGATACAGAAAGGAGCTCTGCTGTAGGGCTATAGTTCAGGGCAAGAAGCATTTGTATGGAATTTTGGCATTCGGTAGACTTCCCAAGAACAGCTACTGTCCTGAAGATATTCCAGCTAAAATCTTCTGAGAGCAGTTTGGAAATGTTGGCACTATTTCATCTGAACTCTGATCCAACTTGAACTATGAGACAAGCATGGGAGGTTCTGATTTGGATCTAAATGCCTGCTCTCTGCACTGTCCAGCTTGCACATAAAACGTGCAAACAGAGCACCCCAACGAAGCAACCCCCCAAACGACCACTTATAAAGAATATGAAAGTAAAAAAATTGTACAGAACTTATATTTGACTAGACTAAGGCATATTTTTAAATTCAGATAGCTAGGAGCAGCGGGCAGCATCTCCTCAGCAGTGACAGGAGACTGTGGCAGGGTAAGATGGCACAGAAACCAGAGTGACCCACACTGAACTCGGGGAAAGTATACTGTGTGTTTTGGATGGCTTTGAACAGCCTTAGCAGAAATCCTTCCTGACACAGTAGTGTTGTTGTTAGCAACACAACTAATTCAGTTACTGGTATCTGCATGGGGACCTTTCCCTGGCTTAAAGCTGTGTGAGCAGGTACAGGAATGCAGCAATATGCCTTGTACCTCTGCTTTCCTGTTTGGAATAGCCTGACATGGCAGAGCCAGATCAGATTTTGTTCTGTTTAAAGGTCAGGTGCCTTTGCTAAAGGACTCACCTGTATAAAATGAATGTGCTGTGATTGCCAGATGACTGGGCTGGCTTGGGCTCGCAGAGAATCCAAACTCACAGAGAGTCTAAGTCCAACCATGAGTCTGGATAAGCTGGATACAGCTTGGACCCAAACTTGTAACTCTTCAACAAACTTCCAAATAACCCAGTAGGAGATTTTTGGATTTGATTTGTTTCCCTCGATGTTAGCCAGCAATATGAAGCTGAGATCTGATTGTGTTCTATCCAGCCTCTTATTTTATGTGTATAAAAGTCAGCTGTTTTGAAGCACTGATTGATCACGGCCCACCTGTGTTGCTCTTGGGACAGAACAATGGTGTTGCTTTTGATTTTTAAACTTTTTTTTTCTGTATTCCAGTTTCCATATGCCTGTGTCACGTAGCAGAATGAGCTTGAGTTAGTACATTTACTTGTGTTTTGGGGAGAAAAGTCTCCCTATTGCTGTTTTTCCCCTCCAACTCATACCTGTTCCAGAATTTAAATCACTTTGCCAAGAATTTGATTAAGGATATAAAAGAAGATTTTGTTTTATGACTCTTAATTATATATGGAGACGTGCATATGAAGTTAAAAGTGAGTAAATCTCCTGCTCCAGAAGGTAAGCTGAATGCTAAGGGATTCAGAAAGAGAATTCTCCTGTTTTGTCCTGCTTGTTATTGCATGATTTGATAGTAAATTGTGGATTTGTTTCATCTTCTTACAAATATCTCATAGCCACTGTTGGAGACAGAATGCTTATACTGGCAGAATCGAAGCTACAGCTGATATCACTGATGTTATGCTTTTGATCCAAACAAAAGTAACAGATCAGTAACAGAACAGAGCCCTATGATAATAGCAAAAGGAATTTTATAAACAAATTAAATATGTGGGGAAATTCAAGTGAAAACAGTAGTGGTTAAGGGAGGACTTTCTAGGACAGGAAATAGGCACATGGTTGAAGTAACTTTTTAAGTATTTCTTTATGTATCTCTTCAAATTTTTGGGTTCAGAATCTTTCACTGTAAGGAAAAGAAATTGAATTAATGGACTTTAAAATGGTATGCTTGGCAAAAAAAAAAAATCTGCATCTTGAGTTCATTATACTTGTACAACTATCCCAATCCGGCTTTAGATTAGGTTTTTTTTATGTCGGTTTGATTGTTATCTACATTAGCAGAATGCTCGTGGTCAAAGTATCTTGGATTCTGGTTTTGTTACATGTGTCATTGATTTTTGATAACTTTTGCCTATGAGGATATGCTGCCTTACCAGTTGAATCCTTAGGAATCTCTTTCTGCAAGTGCCTCTGCAGAAAAGGTAATGGCTGTACCCTTCCTTCTCCTTCCTGTGGTGTTTTGATGAGCTCCAGCTTACTGATGTTCTTGCTGAAGACACATACTTCACTTAGGCTGAAACTGGCAGGTAATATTAAAAAATAGAAAAGATAAGCTAGAAAAAATGTTAGCAAGTGATCAAGTTCATTCTATTGGCCCAAACCAGAGGTTACTATTTAAAATAATTTTTGAGTGGTGTGTTCTGTTCTGGGAGTGTCCCATTCAGAGCTTTGCAGTTTGCCTCATTTGACCTGTAACAGTGCTTAATTATTCTTCCCTTTGCACAGTTTTCCCAAGGACCTTAATTGGTAGGGAAACTGCTAGTTTCAAGGAAGAAATTTGGTCTCCATTGTTCCATCTTAAGCTCATTATGTCTAGTCCTGCCCTCAGTGGATGTGAAGACTTTATCAGTCTCTAATATGTGTGTGAGAATGACGATGTTTTTTAGGCTCAGCAAGCCTGACCCGACTTCTCCATGGAGACCGTGTTTTCTAGATCTCTGAAAACCTTAGTCACCCTCTTCCAGTTGGTCCTTCTATTTCCTGAAGTGATGTGTACCTGCAGAGGTACTCAGAACTCCAGGCAGGAACTGAGCAGTGCTCAAGAGGAAGGGAGTGCTGTTTGGAACTGTTATGTTTCTAATCATAGGAGGTTGTTTCTACAGTGTGTTACTGCTATCAGACCTGGGGCTTGGGTTTTTCCTCATTTTATTTTTATGAACTGTCAATTACTGCCTCATTTAGTAAAACATTGTCTAGTGTTTGTGAAAGCAATTACCAAACCACTATCAAAATTTATGGAGAGATTAAGCCCCTACAAGTTGAGAATGCTCAAAGCTGAAAATTGCTTGGGTTTGCATGTTCTGATCCTAGTTACTCATGCCTCTACTTCCTCTTCCTAACTTTCATCGTTTTTTTAAACTCTTAATAAAAAATATGTGCCACAATAAAGAATCCTGATCTTTTTGATCAGTGGCTTGGTCGGTCTCATGTATTCAGCCACATCAAGACCAAGTGGCTTCATAGGATAAGTCAGGCTGAAAAACAAAACAGACCAAAATATGGAGGTAAGCCCTAGCACAATGAGGGAAATGAAAATGCATGCATGAAATGCTTCAGTGAGGTTTTGCAAGTAGTTAGAACAGCAATTAGAGAAACATTTGAAGAGAGCAGGATGGATGTGGAGCCGTTTGTTCAGCACCTATGAGTGTTCTTCAAATGAATTTTTAGTATCTGGTTTTAGAAATCTTGAGAAAGAGGAGGTAATGCTATGACAGTAGAACAAATATATTTTGTTGAAAGTGGAGTGGGTCCTGTGAAAGATATCATGTTATTAGAATGGAAGCCACTTCCTTCCATATAAGATGATCAGTTTAAGGCAAGGTGCTTGCTCCTCTAATCCTCCTTGCTACCTCATGACTGAAAGACTTTGGAGTCTTTGAAGCGAATTTGCCATAGGAGTGGGAGAATCAGCCAGATCTCTTCCAGCCTGGCCTCACGGAGGTTTCCTAGATGCTAAGATGATTGTTAATGAAGAGGACAGGTCTTATTTCATATATTCCATAAAGAAGTGAATTGAGAATGTCTGTATTGGTACCAAAGAAGTTGTTAGTTCCTAACATCCATTTACCATGGTTCGAGTATGCTGAATTTAGAATAGTGGGCTTACAGGAAAAGGTCCCTCAGTGTTCTCTAATGCTTCTGAGCCACTCATTCCATTTAAGTCAGCTTTTTCTACTTTGTAAAAGAGAGAAGGAATGAAAAAGAGCGTCTATCAGTGGAAATATGCAGTAGAGAAAACAGCTTTGGAAATACAAGATTAAGGAAATATTAAGTTGGACTTGTTAGTGTAATGAAGCATAATGGTAAGAATTCAAAATGGGCCTGTTACTATAATCAAGCAGAGAAAAGGCTCTCATCCTTTTGAAGAGTACAAGGTTTTTCACATTATTTGTCCAGGTGTGGTATGATGGATGGGGCCAGATGTGTGTGGTGCGACTCTGGACTCTGTCTGAGTCAAGCTGAATCTGGCCAATATTCTCAGAAGAGACTTACTGAAGGGATGAGCTTTATTGTGTTGGTGACAACCTAGCTCAAGCATTCACTTCAGAAACATCCAAACTTACCTCTTAGGTGATAACTGAGACACTGTAGGTTTTCACTGTGCTAGGAAAAGGAAATCCTTGCTGTTTCAAACTTTCTCATGCACTTACTGGGGAAGGACATATGTTTTTAAACTTAGCGCCTTGTTTACCTTTTGAACTGTGCTGAAAGTTGTCTGTTTGAACCCAGGAATATCTTGTGCATGGTACTGCTGTGAGTATGTAAACCTCAGCTGACTGCTAGGCATTGTTAATCTGGTTTTATATTATGTACCTTTACAACATTTTAGTGGAATCAAATAGAAACAGGACACAGGCTTTGAAGTATGTTTTGAGCCAGGACCTGAATTAGAATAAACATATTGATAAGTCAGTTGCACAAAGTTAGATAATTGTTTTCCTCTTCACAGTGAAACAGAAGCATTTACTTAGTAAGGTAATATTTATGTAGATTTGTGGGCTTTTCCTCCTTACCCTTTCCTCTGGGGCCTTGTTAAATTCGTCTGATCCACAGAGATCTGATCCAAACCTAGGGAACTGAAAAACATTTTTTTCCACTGCATGAAAAATATAAATTGTTTTGGTCATTTCCCCAAGGCTCAGGCATGTTAGTGATGTCGCTTTTCTGTCCTCAGAGCTGCCTTTAGGAGTTCATCTCTGTTACAAAGGCCATCCTGGATATTCAAGAAACATTTAAATAAAATGGTGGCAACTGAAGTTCCCATTTCATCAGTAAGTTACGATTCCATGATAAATTTTGCATTAGGGCTCATAGTAATCGATTAAAAACATTGGAGTTGGATAGTGTAATGCAACTGTGATACAAATTGTCACTGCTGATTCCTGTTCCTAGCACGTAAACTGACAGGTTAACTTCCTACTGGCAGGAGTTTTTGTGGGTTAGGTATTGCCCTTGCTTGCAAAACAGTCACACAGCTGTACGAAGGTGTAGTACAGGTGTCAACACCATGAGCTAATAGGACAAAAGTGTGATCACAGACGTTCAGATTTGCATGCTTTGCTAGTAAGTTTGTGCACAAACCTAGTGATTATGAAACCTCAGTCTAAGTGTAACTGGGGAGCTGGTTATGAACTCAAATTACCTTTGTTATCCTTAAAATTATGTGTGAACTAGAGCTCTTTCAAGAAAGAGGGTGTGAATGAAAGAAATTAAGTGCTCATAGTTATCATGAAGGCCACTTCTATTTCTGCCCTTGAACTATGGTAAACATTCATACTTGTTGTATGGCATCAGTTGTGTATTTCTCAAGTTATTTTTCATTATAATACATATACCTACTCTTGGAGTCTGTTTCAGATTACTAAACTACACATGTAAAAATGGAAAAAGGGAGAATAGTTTTAGATACCTTATGCTTGATAATGAGACCTCAAAGATTAATGTCCCTATTTTGTAGCTCAGGATCTTGAAGTTTCTAGGTGTATCTGTTAGATCAGAACTTTACAATGTTAATGTGTTTCCTTTCATCCTGTTGGAAGTGATGTCAGTGTTCCACTGTAGTAATGGTGCTATGAAAATGGAGATGAGTTGTTTCATGATATATAGGTAAGGTTGACATTAGACTTGAATGTCATGACCCCTGTAGATGTGCCTTGCACACAGGATTTTCCTGCCTCTAAATACAAATAAAGTGAAGTCAGCTAAAACACATGGGCAGGTAGAAAATGTCCATGATGGCAAACAGCTTGGCAAACAGAGAGCTGGAATGCATCTTTGAGGACCAAAATTGTCCTCTCACTGTTCTGGATATTTTCACCCTCTCGCGGGTGTGAAATTCCCTGGGATTTGATCCCATAATGTGTTTCAGTGAGAAGAAATGAAGCAAGTTTCAGCAAGTCATGTTACTGAGCTCTTCATTTTAGGTGGATTGTACCATGCTGGCACAATTCATTCTGAAGTTTGTCTCAGTCAGGCAACCTTTTGGCTAGTATGTTGGATTGTGTGTATTTCATGGTTGATTTAGTTGTGTTCACAAAGCTTTCTGTAAACCATAGTAAATGCTAGAGAGAAACTTATGGGTTTGAAAGGGTAACCAGTTTCATAGAGCAAGTGCCACTGCCTTTGATTGCCATAAGAAAGGAAGTTTGGGTTTGCCAATAACTAAAGATAAAAATTAATATTTGCAAAGGAAACACATATGATTTATTTATAAGTGTTTTCTGTTTCCATAATGAAATTTCCTTCAGGTTTAAGTACAGTCATTTGAAGGAAAAAGTAGAGGTCTGTGGCTCATTAGTTTCTGGTGGTTGTCAGAAGCCATTAATCAACTACCCCTTTTACCAACATAGGTCCTAATTCAGCAAAGAATTTAGGCACATGCTTAACTATAAGCATGTGTTTTGAAGCACTTTGCTAAATCAGGGCTGTAATGTGATTCAAGCTTGCTCCATTTCTTTTCAAGTCTAAGGTTACCCTGAAATGACAGGAAATACATCAGCTAAGGTGCCATGTTCCTTCCTCACCTGTCTTTCTAAAAAATTATATGCAAGGGGGAAAAATGGGTCAATTTTTCTCTCATCCTTTTCAAATCCTACCTCCAATGGAGTCTACTGTACTGAATATTAAAACATCTGAAATAGCAACAAGTCAGGAGCAAGGGAAGTGAAATGAGGGGAAAGCAGTTTCCACTTGTTTGTTTTGTTCTCTCTGATCTCTGTTTTTGCTAAAGCCCATTTGATTATAAGGAAGAAAGAGGAAAGCAGCAGAGCTATGTTTTGATACAGCCAGATGAATCCTGGTATGCAGGATCTGATATGTCGAGGTAAGGTACACATACATCTTAATCTACAGAGGAGATATAGAGTGAGGGGAAGTTGAATTTTATTCTACCAAGCACTTTTGTGAAAACTACAGTGTGACTTTCAGCAGTGCTGAAAGGTCAAGACTAAGGGTTATGTTCTCAGTTCCAAACTTGTCCACTTTGGTGCAAAAAGGGTGCAATCCAACCCCAGCTATCCCGTGAGAAATTCCCTGGCAGAACCAGCACCCCAGCTGACACAATGCCAGTGTAACTAACCCCCATGTCCACCCTTTCCATTTTTACTCCAGTAAGAGAATCAAAGAGACCTGAGGGTTTTTTCTTTGTGTTCATACTATTATTCATAATTTAGTAGTGATGATTGAGAGCTGTCAAAAATTGTAGCAGTTGCTAGACATTTTTGTTGTAAGCAGGAAGTTAGATATCTTGAGAGTTAAGATAACTAGCTTTATAATCCCTTCAGGATTTGTTTGGCATAGAAGAGAGTATAGCCTTTAGGCACTTTTCCCCTGTTCTGTGGAAGCCAAAGCTCCCCAGCAGTGAGAGCCATTTACCCCACAAACACTTGATTTGTTGCAGACTTTGCACTAGGGGTGCTGCCTGTTGAATTATCAGCACCACTTTTTGATAAACATAAGTTTCCTCTGGATTTTCTTTTCTCAAGTGTTGCTGTCACTCACACTTGTTTTGCATGTGAAATCTGACATCATCTCAGCTTGAGGTTGTATGTGGGAAGGAAAATTACTTCACTGATTCATGTTTTTATTTTCTTCTCTTTCTGTATTTGACAATAGCAAGAGCCCATAAACCTTTGCTATGTATGTTACATAGATGGAAGTGACAACTGAGCTTTGGCTTTCAGAGTGAAACCAAACCTCCATTGCTCATAATGGACCTTGACTCTGTGGCCTGCAGTCCAGAGATTAGTGTGGAAAATTGTGCATGCTTCCTTCGACTGTTGGTATTTTCCCTGTCCCGGAGAAAAAGAACCAAAGCACTTTTTATTTTCTGTATTCATAGTTTTATACCACACTTAGGGGGAGCTTAAGCACTGTTTATGTTGAAAAGCATTCCAAGGCCTCAAAGATTTCAAAGGTGAACAGATGAGAATCAAAGAGCACCAGGGTAAGAAGCAGCACTGAGGTAAACCCCTATCCCCAATCTCATCCCAAAATCATGTGGCAGAGTTAGGTAAATAAGCCTCATCTTGAATCTTTTGCTGGTGTCTTTCAGAGGCTTGAAGTGTTTTCTGTAGCTTGACTGATAATCTTGACAGTGGCTTTCTCCTTAGCATTCTTTTTTAAGATCCTAAATAGAGATGTCACCCTTACCAGCTGTGTGGAATCTTTTAGATAAAGATTGTTTTGCCACTCTAGCATGAATTACTGAGGCAGGTACAAGCAGAGACTTTGTGGTGGTTTCCATCCTCTTTGCAGCCCTCCCCTCAACCCCCTTCCCAATTTGGAACATGCTCCTTTGAATTATTTTGGTTTTGGAGAGTTAACACAACACTTACATAAGTTTTAAGATAGCTCTCGGTTTTTCTTCATGCTCCGATCATGGGGTTGCTTAGAATTATTTGTTATCTTGTGCTTTTTTACTGTGCAAGAGGTTTAGGGGGCTTTCACATCTCTTGCTTCTGTGACTTGCTGAGCACCATGTGTTTGGGTACTGCATATTTGTCAGGAGCAAAAGCTGTGGGCTCTGTGCAAAACTGTCCTCAGGGATGCTGAGCAATTATAGATGGCCCTGGAAAGTGTGAATCCCTAGTCATCTACAGAAGACACTTGGCAACAGCAGAAATTTGATCCTGAATAAGTAATAAAATGAAGTTTAATAAAGAAAAAGAAAGAAAAGGGCAATGATGGATAGAGAACAAAAGGAGAAATGGTGGCATATGTGTGATTAATACAATTTTAACTTTGCTGTCTGTGATGACAATATGCAGTGATGAAGTGGATGTATTCTGTGATTTATTTTCTTCTACTTTAAAGTAGTGGAGCTCTAAAAATGACTAATGAACCTCTTTTCAAGGTTCATATCTCTGATCTAATTCATATGTGCAGGAATCTTTTCTTCCTCTTAACTGCTGCAGAAAGTTGAGGGTTGTTCATCTAAAGAGCAGTAGAGGCCAAAGCAGAGACTCTGGACAAGATCCAGCGCAAATAGCTGCATTCCAGTAAAAACAGGAATCAGATGTACAGCGCATATGATAGTCCAATTGGCACATGCTATTTACCATATGTTAATTGCAAGTTGTATTGTAAGTTATGATGTTGATTAAGGCAGTAATTAGAGCAGCTTCATGTAAGATCGTGAGTTTTGAAAAATGATTGTTCCAAGAGATGAATTTTTATCACAGTACAATTGAAGCTTATTTTTCAGAACAAAACCTTGTTAATGTGCATTGCTCATAACCTCAATAGGACTAGTTTCTACAGAGAAATTTTTACCTCATCAATTGTCCTGTTGTGTGTTTTAGACTGTGGAAGACAGTATGCCTTGTATGTTTGCACACTATTTTTGTATCAGTGTATAGTCATCATGAAACTTTGTTGTAAATGCAGAGTCCCAGAACAGCTGAGGTTGCAAGGGACATCTGGAGATTTTGTTCTTCTGCTCAAAGAAGGATCAGCTAGAGTACGTGTGCTGTGCTTGTGTCCATTTGTGTTTGGAATACTTCTAAGGATGAAGGATCTGTGACCTCTCTTTGCTGAACTTCATAAGATCCCTCTTGGATCATTTCTTCACCTTATTGAGGTCCTCCTGAGCCTTATCTCATGAAGAAATATCTGGTGTATCTGCCGCTCTTTCCACTTTTATGGACCCACAACCTTGTTGAGGGTGGCTTTTTCCATTACCCAGGTCATTAATGAAGATATCACAAAGTATTGGTCGCAGTGGTGAACCTGGTGTACACCACTAGTGACTGGCTTCCTACTTGGTTTTGTAACACTGACCTCAACTTTCTGGGCCTGACAGGTTTTCCAGTTTTCAATCCATTTCTCTGTGTGGATGTTCTATATTATGAGAGAAATGTTAAAAGCCTTACTAAAGTTCAGATAAACAACATTCACTGCTCTTCTGATCTCAAGATAATATAAAAAAAAACCTGAGAGTAATTTGCCTAAGCTTGGAGTGTTATGTCATCTTTAAATATAAATGAGTGTAACTGGGAGTAAAAATAAGGTAATTTAAACCTGATTCTTTTCAGTGTTTGAAGATAATAAACTTATTTCAAAGAATTTTTCAAAGATAGTATGTGCATAAATTCTAGTAAAACTTATGAGGCTTTGGTGCTTAACTATTCTTTATGCCCTCAGAATTCTATATTTTGTGTCTTCCTAGAAATATTCATGTTGGCCAAGCCAAATACTTGTCTGTTGGAACTCATTTTTGAGCTTGAGAGCAAAACAAGCGTGGGCTGCAATCTTGAGGAACCTCTTCCAGGGTTTTGTGATCAGATCTTCTCCTTTGAGACCACTTTAGTAATTTATTTCCAAGTTTTTTTTTAATAAAGGGCTGGCAAGCAATTACAGAAAGGTACAGTAAAGTTACCGATATGAATAATGTATCTCATAAATATCAGCTGACAATAGCATTGCTTGCTAGTCATGGTAATTAAAAACTCATTAACATGCTGGTTTCTCTTGAAGTATATATTCTATCACATTGTATACTGTTTATGACTAGAAACCTGATAATTTTTAGGAGCTTATTTATTAATGTTTAATATTAGTGCTACCTGTGTGTCGCTTTCTGTTACATTACCCTGAATCTGGAATGAAACTCTTGACATTGAGAGTTTTTCTGTGTTTACTCTGGTGAAGTAGGTTGAATCTAATTGTCTTAGGGATCTTTTTCAAACTAAATAGCTCTATGATTCTATTAACGGTTACCTTACTTTCAGTCTCCTTTAAAATGGCTTTTCCAGAGGAAACAGAGCTAATCATCTTGGTTGCACTAACGAGCATGGTGTGGAGGTAGCAGGAAATGCAGACACAGAAATCTCCTATGAATTTTGCTTTAGCCTGTAGTCTTATTCTCAAAATCATACTGAAAACCCCACCATTGGCGCATTCCTGTGTGTACAAGAGTACTTGTCATGTGTCATCACAATTTCCTATTCCCATAGTGCTGAGGATTCCCTTTGCATTTAAATTGGAAACAAACTGACTTTCTGTCTATTTGCTACAGTTAAAGTAGTCACCCAGCACAATGTTATTATAACAAGCTTTTAAGCTGCACCAGCAGATATGAGGAAAAAAAGCTCCTTTTTCTCTCCTTAAAAACTGTTCACGCGATGTAGTGAACAGTGTGCATTGCTTTGAGAGACTGATTTATATCCACTTTCTCAAAGTGGAAGGAACTGCAAGTGGAGGAAATCACCATGTTGAAGGAGAGGCTACTTTGATTTATGTCATCTTCAAAGTGTTCAGACTTCCAGTCACACTCTGAGCTCTCAAACTGAAATAACTATGTCTGCCCAGGGATTTGTAAGGGCTTAGCTGCATCTGTTCAGAATTGTACCTGTCACTGAAGCAATGCAGCTTTCTCTCCCCAGAAGAGGCTGTTTGCATATCAGCTAGAGGCTGCAGTTATGAAGGCAAGATTGAACTGGTGAAATTGTATGTGCGTGGGTATGTTAGAGTTTGTTTGTTTGTTTGTTTTTCCTTTTCTGCTCCAGCATTAAAATTTCAATTGATGGTGTGGTGCATTATCGCTTGGCTGTGAACATGTTAACAGGGAGGTCTTGTGCAGTGCACCAGAAGAGAGCACACAAAGCTGTGACTGCTATGTGCAATCAGGCAGTCTGTGTATTGAGGCAGGTATTTGAAAATGGTGACAAATCAATCCACAGAGAAATCTACACTTCTGAGAATGAAGTAATTGCTATGAGTATTTGTCCTAAAATTAGAAGAGTTTGGTTTGCAGTGTGCTCAGGAATCTTATGCTGAAAACACCTCATGGAAGAAGAGCGAATAGTTCAAAAATACTTGAGATACTTCATGTCAGAGTATAGATGTACATCCCACAGACCAATTCTGAATGCACCCAGGGAATATCTTCCTCTTTGGATGACTGAAGAAAGTAGATAAATGGATACGTTTTAATCTTTGCATCTCGATTTCAAGAACTCCTACGACTGTGGCACATAAGTAGAAATTTCTGATTATGGATGGTTGGCTTTGTCATGAATGTCTGTCTGAAATTCTGTCAGATCTATCTTGAAGATGTAAGAATGTTGTACCGTTTGGGTGCTGCTAAATCACAGTGTATGCATCAACTACGTATTGGTTTTCCATAGATAATCTTCACAGATGTCTGCTCAATTGCCAAGCACAGGGGATCCTACTTGCAGTCAAATAGGGCACTGAAGATATTGCTGCTGTTTTGCATGCAAGACAGTACTTGAGACTTGTCTGAAGCTTCTTCTCTTTTCTACATCCTCCTCCTCCCATTATTTTTAATGATTTAGGAGTCGTTTATGGACATATAAAAAGGCCCTTCAATCTGTGCAAAGTGCGTGCTTTGATTCTGGCTCAAGTAAAGAAGTTGACAGTAATGGAATTACTATTTCTAGAAAAGACAGCAGTTTATCATCTTCTGCAACATTTGCCATTACCCTCTCTCCCTTTTCAGTGCATACCACTGAAAGAATTTGACAGAAACAAGTTTTGTGTTTCTAGGAAATGAACAATTTGTTTATTTTGAAGAACGAGGCCCTTTTTCTCCCCCTGTAAAGAAATAAAGAGTAATTATTATTAAAAAACCCTATCCCACTGTTTGAAACACTAGGATGCCCCCATCTAAGGTTTTCATTCACAGAACATGTCTGCTACTGTTCAAGTTATTTATTTTCCTTATTTTGCAATCAGCCTATTGCAAAATGAGAACAGAATTGATTCTTTTCTTCACAGGTTTGTTGTGAGATCTAAAACTTTGAATCCCTCAGTATTTCAGTGAAAATCTTATATGCATGTTATAAACAGAAACAAAAACTTTACTGTAGTCGATTGTTGACTAAAAGCGAGTAGAGATATATTTGTGCTTGTGTATTGCAAGAAACCCTAGAGACTTAGCCAAGGTAAGAGATAATGTATTACCTGAAGCTTTCTCTGTGTGGAGTTTCAACCATGTTTTTCTCATGTTGGAATGCAGTTCTTATGATTTTCCACAGCTACGCAGAAGGCAAAGCTGTGAATTGGATTGGTAATTTGCCACTAGAAGGATTGCTAAAACTACTGTCCCATTCTGGCACCATTCTGGCATCAGGAGAGGACTTCATCCAATGAGACTGATAATCCGGCATCACTTAGAAAACCTTGTAATTACTTGTTTGGTTGCTCCTATCCCCTTCAAATTCATCTTAGAAACAAGTTATTGTGCAAAGACAGAAGTGTGAGCATACTGTTAGTTTGCTCAGTCTTGGTGCCAGTTGATTGATTTTTGAAATTGCTGCACTGATGCCCAATTTCTGCAGCATGGAGCTAACATTCCAGGCATTGCACTGCAATCGTGAGGTCTATGGGAAAAAATCAAAGAGCACTGTCCAGAGGAATTATGTAGGCCAGTCCAAATTCCATCTGAGGAATCCCTAGATGATAATTATTTAGAGGGTTTCTGCTCTCTAGTGGATAGAAGTCAAAATTAGAAAAATATCTGAGATAATGAATGGCTTGGAGGAGAACAATCTAATTGTTTTGACAAAAGCCGTTTCACAGATTAAACTCTGAGCTGCAACACTAGCCATCTAACTTATCAAATCCTCATTCTCCTCTTTCCCCCATTGACCCCCCCTTTGTCTGATTGGGTATTTTCAGTCTCTTGGTTTTGGACACACAAGTAGAATGAGCCCTATTACATGAAGCATTTGTTATTGCAGGATGTTTTGTGCACTTCTCCTGTCTGACAGTTCATCAATGCATATTCTTTCTCCACTGGTGTGTGGGCCTCTCTACTAGATGTAAATTCAAGCAGTGCAGATCATATGTCTTTTTGGTGCCAGTATAGGGTACAAGCACCACTAAGGATACTATAAATCTAAAAGAATAATGTTATAATGTCTTGAATGTGACACCATGCAGCTGCAACAACTGGAGGAGCTGCAAGGCTTGCTTTGGGCCTCTAGTGTAATGCATCTATTCAAGCCTATTGCTAAACCTGTACCTACTAACCAGTTTACAGGTTGGTCTCATTCCCTCTGTGCCAATCAGTCTGTCCATCTTCTTTTTTCATCTTCTTTGATGCCTTTTTTCCTTAATTTTTAATATCATTTTTCTCATCCCATTTATTTTCCATGTCCTTTTTCTTTCCTGTGTTGTGTGTTCTGGACGTGTTTTTGTCTAAATCATAGGGCAGATTTGTTTCTATAGCTACTCCTTCTGCCAGCTTCTTTCACTAAACTACAGGTGGTAATGTTATGTAGATAAAGTAGATGCAAGCTGTAATAGGTAGGGTGGACTAATAGATTTAGAAGCATTGGGCCTGTAGAAACCAGAGATCCTCATTCTGACTTATACCAACACAAATGAAACTGAACTGGTGCTAGATTCATGTAATTGTCATGATGTGACAATTCTGATAGTACAGGGCTCTGCCATTCCAGATAAAGTTGTCTCCCAGCTGGGAGATGTGCCAACTCGACATCCTGGGAGAAGTGTTAACTTGGCATCCATTGAGTGGATGGATATAGGCATCATTTCCCATATGAACTTCTTCATTCACAGATTTTCAACAGGACCAAGAAAGGAAGATGGAACATATTCCAATAGCAATGTTCTTTGAACTGTGTTTTTGTATATTATGTGACAGGAGAAATTAGTGGAGTGGAAGGCCATTGTTTAGCTTTGTGTATTTCTACAACTTAAAGATCAAAGAAATCCTGAGGCTGACAAGAGGGTTCTGTTTTAAAATAAGAAATACATAAAATTTGTGTCAGTCTTCTTGAATTCCACTTAGTGAATGATTCCTGATGTCTATATGATACTTTGCTCTTTATTAGTTTAATGTAATCCTTATAGAAGGGTTTTTTTGCCAAATGGCATCAAGACATAAAATTAATAAACTCTCCATGAGTGTTGTGAACAACGAAAGCTGACAATAGACAACATCAACTAGTTTCCCATGAGAAACAAAGAAATATCAAAGGGCTGTAAATAGCATTGCATTTTCTGTTTGCTGGATGAAGATGGGACATGTGGATAGTCTGAAATGTTTTGCCCGTTTTGGCACACGCTTGCATTTTCAGTGGCCTATCTTCTTGGTCTGAAATTTAAAAGACAAAATAGTGCTATTATATGATGAGAAGAACCCAGGCTTGTAAAACAGCAGAATCACTGAATGGATAAAAAGACTGATCACATTCTAAGCTACTTTACTACAACTCCTAGACAGGATCCCTTCTCTTCCATTTGTGTTTTTGAGTTTATTTAGGTTTCCCTGTCCTGCTCAGTAGTTCTCTCATTGTATCTACCTCCCTGCTGTTATACAGGTAATGGGACAACCTTCCAAAGCTTTTGCTTTGTTTTAGTTTTTCGGCCGAGCTGTTACAGATCTTGAAGAAAAGCAAAAATACTGTGGGAAGGATAGTAGAATCCTCTTCAACAGTCAGAATTAGGAAGTTACTATTTTGATAGTCAAATAGTCACCCTAGCTATAAAAGAAAGAGTTTAACTGAAAAGCCTCTCTGACTTCTCTATTTTCATGTAACCCTTAGAGTCTAGCAGTGATAAAAGATAAAACCATCCCTTCAATCATATTTAATTCAACTAAAATATATTCTTGCAGGCAAATTGGTGTAAAACTCGAGGCTAAAGCATAGCATCCTTAGAGTCTGCCAGTGCCAACCTGTCCCTCTCACTACCTTTCACTTATTTACTGATGCTGATTCCAATTTTGTGTTGCCACAAAGCAGAGTTAGTGTTCATAGCATGTTTCAGCTCTGCTTTGATGCTTAATTGCACTTTGTTGGGATGAGGAATAACATTTGAGTTCCAAAGCCTTGTAGGTGGTTGTTGTTGTTGTTTGTGGTTTTTTTTCCTGGTCTCTTTTTTATAGTTTGGGTTAACAATGATTTGAACTCTCACTAGTTGCAGTAACATTTATTTGTGAGCCAATGTTCTTGAGACAAAACAAATACATTGCTTTGCCTTATGTGGTTTTCTTTGCCTAATGTGGTTTTCTTTCCTATTTCAAAAAATATGCAAAGCATAAAGAAAAATATTTTGCAACCCAGTATCCTCTTTTCCCTGTGCTTGCTGTCACATGGCAAATAATATGCATTATGATATTCAGTTAGCTAAGCTTATGTTCTTGTTCTTATGTTTGTTGTTGTGGTCAACAACAAACTTTCTCTGGAGTCAATGGAAGATTCAGATACCAGAGGAATCTGGATGTGAGTTAGCAGATACTGACCAGAGCTGGGTGAAAAAAATATTTCTCTTTTTAAAAATGTTCACAAATTCAGAATCTTTCCGAAAAATGCAATGGGATGCATTGCAGGATATTGTTAAATAGAAAAGTAGACAGAGACACACCTTCAGCCTCATCAATTGTCAGATCTTCTTGGAAGATTGAAGGGATAAGTGCCACTCTGTGCACTTATATGGTCATTCTCTTGTGAAAATCTTGGTGCATTTAGCATCCTTTACTGTACTATTCCTGTTCATGACTCTCTTTAGAACTACTCTGCACCGAATAAAAAATGGAATAACTATATTCCCTTTGTCAGTGGGCATTCTTTTAATGTAAATTGGAGGGATTCCAGATAGTCCAGGTAGCAAGCAAATCCTGCTCCACAACACCCCTTAGACTGGTGACTTGCTGCTGCTGAGGATTATCTGAGATGCAGGAGGTACATGCAAGATTTTTTTACTTCATCTGTATTCTCTTTTCTCACCACTCAGCTTAATGACTAATTGTTAAATAGGTCTGTCTTTGATTCAACCAGAACTGATACATTTCTCAGCTAAAGATGAATGTTTATACAGAAAATGTCCAGGTTGTTGACCTGTTTTTGGGGAGGTTTGCCTCATCAACTCCTATCAGAGTTTATCAGTGTCCTATCAGTGTTTATCAGAACAATTGCTACTGTCTCAGGATATGTGTTTTGTGTTAATTATGGCCTAAAACATCTTAAATAAAATGTAAAAAACTAGAAAAGCAGATGGGAAGAGAGAAAGTAGAAACTGATTATGCAAGATAAGATTTTGAAATGTGATGTGGAAGCAACGTAGAGAAGACCTCGGTAGCTGAAAGCTTCTCTGAGGTCAGGCATAATAAAAACACAGAAGAAATGTGTAAGACGAATGAAAAACATAAGGGAGAGAGCCTAATGATGTAGTCAGCCTTTAAAAAATAGTTAACATTTGAGTCCTTGGAGTGCATGAAAAGCCTGAACTGAGTCTTTGGATTCTTTGGTTTTTCTCTGCTAGTGATTTCACACTCCTGTTTGTGAAATGAGAACTGCAGAGAAACAGTGTCAGACCTTTAGTGGCCTTGGACACAACCAAGTTTCATAGTAAAACTAGGACAAACCCCCACCCAGGCATGAATAAAAGCTGCTTCAGTGTTTGACTGAAGAGAAGCAAGGCTGAACTTGGAGGGATTTACGTGGGTCTGCTGAAACCTTCATCGAAAGGGCTGTCTAGGGAGAACCTTTATCATTTCCACACATGCAGCGCAGTCATGCAGCACAGTCATGCATATTTACCCAGCTAGCAAGGTGCTCTGCAGCAGAAGACAGAATAATGACTAACATTAAAATGATAGGCTCACTATTTTTAATCAAGGAGGCATTCATGTGAGAGAGAGTGAAAGCCTTAAAAATAGGTGGTTCTGCGTGGATCTCCAGATGAACTAAATTTTATGACCATGCTGTTTTTTGCAAAATCTATGAATACTTTTTTGGGGGGAGAGGAGGGAGGGAGGTTAGGGGAGGGGAATGAGAACGAAGTAAAACAAAATTCCTTTTTTTCTTTTTTTTTCTTTTTTTTTTTTTTCTTTTCAAATGGAATGCTAACCAATCCCTTGGCAACAAAAGCTATGTTTATTTTTAATTAAAAAATAGCATAGCTGGGTTGACTTCAGTTTTCCCAGCTGCTGTTCTTCCATCACAACAGTTCTCTGGCCTCTTTTCCCTTGCTGATTTCTTTCATCATTTGCACTTAGCTTGTATGTGTTATATGGATTTTATGTAATATTGCCTACCACTGAAAGCAAGACTAACAGCCTAAAGAAGCAGCTGGGACTCAGTCATCTAGAATCTCATTTACAGTACCTGAACATGTCCTTTCTTTTGGAAAAGTAATAGGTGTGACTAGGATAACTCTTTTTTTATGTGGACATTCCTTGCTGTATATATTGGTGCCAAGCGAGGAGAGATTTCAAACTGCGTATTGAAGTTATGAGTTGTAGCTCATTGAAATAAATGGAGCGGGTTTGGCAAAGCTCAGGTATCGCTGAGTCGATGTACAGGTAGTGTCTGAAGGCTGACAAGTAGCCTTGGTGGTTTTTCTTTCGATGATTGATTGCAAAGTGCTAGGTTTTGTGTTTGCACACTAGGTGAAAAATCCGAAAATAGACATGCTTGCCATGCCTCCTTCAGCAACGTCATTTCCTCCATCCGTGGGGCAGAATAGGAAGAAGTCAGGGAGATGATGCATTTTTCTGCACGTGGTCACAAAGTGCTTACTTACTAGTGGAGACAACAATGTGCATCTGTACAATCCGTCTGGTTTCCTGAATGGACTAAAATTTAGGTATTTATGTAGGCACCTAGAAGCCCTTGAGTATTCAGGGGTATCTGCTACTTTCTGCAGGCATTTTTAAGCTAATTAAAGTTCAGATAGTAATGCTGTAGACTTAAAGGTTCACAGAGCAGTCATCCCTACTGAACATTGCTGGTAGCAGTGGGACCTGAAAGCATCAAAACTGCAGCTATTCTCAGACAGGAATGTAGTGGCTAGGATAAAAGCAGTGGTTTGTTGTGTCACTGGAAACAGACCACAGAAGAATGTATGTGTATTAATCACCAGTAATGTTACTACTGGGACAGTTTTTGTGATGCACGATTTGCAGGCTTTCTGTATATAGTATAGCCACTGCAAAAAAGTCTTTTGCATTGGTTATTCCTGAATAAGTGGCAGCATTCTGGTGTACTGTGGTACTTTTCCTCTGTGTGAGTCTAGCTCTGACCATCTTGCCTCAGTCAGAAGCCAGTAAGGCAAGCACAAATGCATAAGAACAATTATAATATGAAGAAATAATGCTATCCAAGCATTTTTAAGGCACAAAAAGGATTTGAGAGAGATTGGAGTTTTATGGAAAAAAACCTCTGCAATGACTTATTTTATCTGGACTGGTTTTCTCTTCCCTTGTAGTGTACTTCTTGAGAAATGCATGAACAGGTGAAGTATATGTAAGATGTTCTATGCCACTCTGCACTAAGGTATAGGTGTCACAATACATGGAATGGCTGACATCTGTTGTGATGCTACTATGAGCCTTATGTTGTTTGCTCTGGGAGTTCTTAAGAAATGACTGAAGACTTCTCACTGATTTCTGATTTCTGCCTCGTAGTATTTGAAAATGGTTTTCCCAGTTCAAAGCAACCGTGGTGGGACTGAACTCACATGTAGCTTAGTAAAAGGTGCTTGCCATGTTAACCTTTCATAGATGATAGAGTTTGCTGTCATGATGAGGGATAGGATCAGAGGTAGTAGATATGTGGAGGTTAGCAAGAGGAAGTAGGAGGAAGCAGGACGATAGGATCTGGACTGAGAGGTTGGTTAAAGTCTGGTGTAGCAAGAATGTGAGCAGCAGCGAGACACTAAGAAGCTGGAGGACAGTACAGTGGGGGAAGCAGGATGTATACAGAGGCAGGAGAAATGCAGGGGGAAAATGGGGCAAAAAAGGTAAAGATGTGATGCAAATAAGGTGCCTAATGTTGCTGGGAAAGAATAACTGGGTCTGAATTGCTTGGTTACCTGTTTAAGCAAGCTGATAGAGAGGGATGGAATAAGTGGAAAGAATCACTTTTTTTTTTTCTTCTTTTCTTCCATTTCACAGTTTCTGGGAGGTGGTTCAGCAAACTGATGGGTGTTTCCTGTGAGCTGGGATGCTGTGTCCTCCCCTTGTTTTTGCAATGGAGCAGCGTTGGCTTATTTCCAGTTTCTTGTTTTGGCATGCAATGCATTACCCCTTCTTAAAGATGATTTCCTTGAGATAGTACTTCAGTATATGACAATAACCAAGTAAAATGCAATGCTTGTGGTCAATTTAATAATTTGTCCCAAGTCTTTATAGTGAAATCTTGTTCTGAGCTGAGCATCACTGGAAAATACTAGATGATTATCTTAGTAGGACAGTGGTATGAATTTGAAAGCTAAAAGTCTGAACTGAAAGCTGAAGTAAATCCCGAAGAAAAGAAAGTGGAACCAAATGTTTCTCTCCATGAAGTTTGGGAACATTCATTCTTAGGGTTTCATTTTGGCTCATTGTAGAAACCTTCCCCAAGGACTAACCTAGAAAACTTGAATCAAACATTCTGCTCCAAGGGGAGGGTGTACTTTGGGGACTTTCTGCTATCCCATCTCCACAGAAAAACCCATGTGAAGGAAAACCACAGAAGAGGTTCACATGAACCTTCCCTGCTGAGGGAATGCCTTAATTCGCACAAAGCTCTTTTCTGAACTGCTTTATTTTTATGGGAGCTGTGAGCTCCAGGATCCACAAATAGTAACTTTTAGTGC
Source organism: Margarornis squamiger (assembly GCA_035222235.1). Classification (NCBI taxonomy): domain Eukaryota; kingdom Metazoa; phylum Chordata; class Aves; order Passeriformes; family Furnariidae; genus Margarornis; species Margarornis squamiger. Next base: position 69,277,300 of record JAWWTY010000037.1, read on the forward strand.
TGGCACTAATCCTGTCAATCAGAATTCTTCTCAGAAACACCATAATTAAACTTCCCTGAAAAGGATACAGCTCACAGAGTTTTTTCTGCAGTCCCCTCTCTCCTGACACCCATCCCACTGGCATGTTTACATTCAATAATTAAAGATGACACTAAAGAGGAGAAAATCAGTGCTTTCAAAAGAAACCTCTATGTTGTTTCAAACATTTTAGCTGCTTTACTGTGCTGCTTTTGATCAAATTCTTTTATTTGTCATGTTCAGTGATGCTAGCAGCTGTCAAAATATGCTTTAAAGCATCCAGTTTCCATTTACTGTGTGTTGAAAGAGACTATGCTCTGAATTATTATGCAGTATTCTTTATGGATTTCCAATAATCTGGATTAGAGATTGAGGCTTTCTGTAACCCTTTTCTGAAAGGGACAGTGAATTTGCAAGGAATTTGGTGCTTCTTATTAGCAATAAATTGTTTCCCTCAAAAGCATGTTTTGTAGCAGACATGCCTAAGGCCTCTGCCAGTAACATAAGGGAGCTTATGTTCAATTTCCAGATGATAAAACCTTTGTCTTTTAAATTTTAAAATGTTTGTTTTTCCAGACACACAATTTGAAAGGGAAATACCCTCCTTCAGTTGTCTTTTCCTCGCTGTGCATGTCACTCCTCTGTTGGGAAGATAGGTTTACATGAGGACAAATGGCTATTCTCGAACAGGCTTGGCTTGTTCTTGCCGTCACTGATGTCTGTGTGAGAACAGCAGATCCTGCATGGAGCAACTGAACACCACAACCCTCTATTTATTCTTGTGGTCAGTAACTGCTGATCAAAGCAGAAAGAGATGAGTCTGGTTTTCTGCTAATGTGAATGCCACTGCTGTGTGGTTAGCAAATGGTTTCTGCTTAGTAGCACAAATGTGGCCAAAGAAGGAAGCAAGTGCTGTATTTGCATGGCTGAGGATGATGTTCCAGGCCACATCTGCTCAGATGCAGACATAGTTTGCTTATTTGTTAGCCTCTACTTTTAAGAATAACCATGCAAAGGTCTTGCCATTTACTTTTACTTGGTATGAGCTGCATCTTTTGTTGTATGTGTTGTAAAAAAGTCCTCCTTTTGTTGTATTTAGCCTCAGGAAGCAGTTTTCTTTCTTTCGTGTTTCATGCCAAGATGTGCACAATTCGAAGCCTGTATGTAGGGCAGTCATTGCATCCAAAAGATGTTCACCTCTGTTGAGAGAGGATCATTGTAAGTGTGAGAGAAGTGACTGTTCTCCAAAGTATTTGGGTACTGGAAGCAGCACAAGGATAAGTGGCATTTGAAGATGGTGGAGAAGAAATATGCCATTTCCTGAAACTTTGTAGGTCAGATGAGTTTCTGTTTAAAAGGATACCAGCAGCTTGGCTGAAGGGAAGCTCTTTCTCCTATTGTGTATGGCTGGCGTTGTTTTAAAGACCAATCACAATGATAAGCTCTTAATCAAATTTGTAAATAAGAACATTCATTGACCAGCTTATTACATGAGATGGGTTCTGCTCAGGGTGCCCGAGTCCTTCTCCAGAAAGCCATTTTGTGTGCTGCTTCACCCCTGGCATTGGAACTGGATTGAAAGTAAGGTCCATGGACCGCCCGAGAAGTTGAACTGCAGAGGATGGGTGCATGTTGGAAAAGGTTTTCTTTCCTCCCTGCTCTTCAGATTTCCAATATATTCTGCAGCTGGGCTGAAGGAGGAACTGCTGATGGTATGATTTTCCTCTCCCCGACTCTTTACCTCCGGACCCTGAACGTGTGTGAACACTATGATCAGATGTTATCCAATCTGTGTGGTTCAGCCAGAAAATATGATGGGGAGGGAAACTATTTCCTAGAGCTCACATTATTCATAGGAATCAGTACTCATTGCTACTTTCCAGCATCACTGAAATTCTCTTCAGATGAGACCAAAGATGAAGCTGTACAGGCCTGAGTACATCACACCATTTGAAAACTGACAATGGATATGTATATACATGTATCTATGTGTTTGAAAGATGAAAGCATTTCTTTGTAAATCTGTGGGCTCTGCCTTAACAATCAGATGGGATTAGATGACACTTGAACTCTAAACCCTTTCTTTAATAATATATTAACATATATAGCATAGTACTAAGTTTATTGAGAAATAGCTTCATCTGTCTTTTACCTGGATAGTTATATGAAATACTGCACTCAGAACACTGACAGAAACATTGATAACGAGGAGCTGGCTGCAGCCTTCTGGGAGGTAGAGCTCAGGTACAGCAAACAGTCCATGTTCAGCAGAGCATGTAAATATCTGCTTGGCCTGAAGCCAGTGGAATTTGACTATGTTTTTGAAATTAAATTCTAAGTCAACTGTATTGGTGCGTGAGAGGTGTTGAGTGGCTAAGTAAGAAGTTCAAAGGAGGCAACACACCGCCCCATTTTAGGTCATCCTAGAAATCAAATTCCTTGGGTACCTGCTTAGATAGTGATGGATGAGTTTGAGGCTTCCTGTTCACCTCTTCTGTTGGCAACACTTGTTTGCCAAACACTGTAATGAAAAGCCTTCCTCGTACACAAAGAACATTTGAGGAAAAGTTTTGTTTAAATGCTTCCTATGTAATGTCTTCCTAAGTAAATAAACTACATGAAAACACTGACAACATAAAAATCAAAAGAAGAAAAAGTGTTTTGGAAGAAATGGGTATTCAAAGTAATAATTCACCTAGACTGTTTTTCAAAAAGATAGTTTCCTGTTCTCATTTTCATTACTCAAGTTAAAAAAATAGTTTGAACAAGAACCGATACTAAAATCTATGATTCTAAACCAGCTTTTTAACCACCTTCCTGGCAAGTAATTTAGGATTGCCCCATTATATGTGATGCAATGCTGAATACTTCGTATGAGAATACTGCAGCTGTGTTAGGTGAGTGAGCCTTCAGCTGGGAAGTGACATAGATGAGCTCTAGTGTCAGTCTAAAGGTTTGGTTACTTGTCCAAAGTTAGCTGTGTCTTCACACAGCACATAATTAAGTTGTGTAACTCTCTGTTATGAGATTTGTTGAGTGTTGCCAGCTAATGGAAATAATAATGGAAAAAATTGCCCTGGCAATCAGTAAATGTATAGATTCCACCTTTGACTCAGACATTCCAGAAGTCACAAGTGGCTGTAGAGTATTCGTGGGAAGCGACATTATATACTTGCCCTGTTCTTATGTTCTACTCTAAACACCTGGTATTGGTCACCACTGGAGACAAGATATGGAACTAGCCAGACCTCTAGTCTAGTGTGTTAGAGTTCCCCTTATACTCTTAGCACCAGCACTGGGAGGGAAGGATGTGGAAGAAGAGCTAGAGTGCCCTTTGGAAGATGTAAGTTCAAATCCCTGGAAGAAGAGATGAGATCTGAACCCTGTCACAGCCGTAGCTGTTGAGCTATTGGAGAAAATTGAATACCTGCAACACACAATTTTGGTAACTGGGGTCCACAGCTTTATTTCCATTCAAAGCTCCCAGGTGCAATAGAACCAAATTCATTAACAGAGTAAAGGGGAGTGAAACCATGCTTTTCTTTATGTCTGCATGCACATAATTTTAATAACACTCCCCCCAGAAAAAAACCCAAATCCAAACCCCACATTTAAATGTCACAGGTCAATTTATGAGTGACCTTGGACGTGATTTGATTTCCTTAGTTTCCATAGTCAAGAGAGTAGCAACTCCTGAACTTCTTAAGCCACAAAGTGCTTCCTATTAAGCATTTTCAAGAACTTCCAATGAAAGTATTTCTGTTACTAAAATTGCTTTTAATGGATACTGACCTATATTAGCTGGGAATGTAGTACCCATGTTAGCTGGGAATTGAGTTCCACAGTGTGCCTGAATGGGCAGTGCTGGGTACCTGCCTAGGTCTGCAATGCTGTTAATGCCATTGTGTGAATGAGAGCAGAACACAAACCCAGGGGAATCTGAAGGACTGAAGAATCAGTAAAAATTGTGCCAATTTTATCACTGATGATAACAGCCCAAAACGGGTCCAAACCATAGCGATATTTTTCGGATTTAGATTTATGAAATCTGGTTCTCAGCCTGGACATGAACTTTCTTCATGCTTAAGGTTATGGAAATTTCCTGTTTGTTAAAGTGGTAGTAGCCCTTCATGGTCAGCTCACAATGAAACTGTGATGTGGTAGAAGTTCTTTTGGAACACTGAGAGAGAATACTTCAGTCATTTTACTGGTATTACAAATTATATATTACTCAATTCAGGAAAATGTTTAGGACAGAGCAAATACAAGAAGAACAGCAGAAAAGGTCTTCATGACTGTGGGAAAGAATATGAAGGTATCTCAGGAGTTGTCTCCATTTTAAAAGTAATCTTGAAGAGATTGAAAGAAAAGAAATAGTCTGAAGCAGAAAAGAACTTTTGGACCCAGGATCCTCCAAATTCATGATCTGAAATGTTGTGAAGGTATGCCTGCTGAGAGTCAAGTGGGGCACACTGTGCAACAGAAATGGGCAAAGTCAGCTTTCCAAGTTTGTGAAAAAGTTGGAATTGATTCAGTGACCTGGAGTGGCCTTGCTTTTTATGAATTGGAGCTCTATGGGCTGATACAGCTTGGTCTGCTCTCACTGTAAGCAAGTGTAAACAGTGAGAGGAAGAAGATTTAAAGGTCTTAGTTGCTCTTTTCAGACCTTGATGATTAAGGATGTCCTCTTACATTTTTTTTTCTCTTATCTGATATATGTGTAATAATGCTAAACATCAATTGGGGGTTGAGATTTCTTAAATCTAATACTGAAACTCCTAATGGAATGAATCAAAGTCTTGGCTTTGGCCACCCCAGTATTTGCAATAATATAAATCTGTGACAGGTGTCTCAAAACCTAGACACTATACTGTAAAATTGTTTTTGAAATTGCATGATAGTTATTCACATCAAGTGTCCTCAAAAGTCTGTGAGTTTCCAGTGGAAATTAATGCAAATAATGATCCCATGCTATTATCTTAAAATAACTTAAAATAAGCTTCAGTGATTTTTAAATAATCCTTTTCCTCTGTTGGCAGCAGGATGTTCTGTATGGAGGCCCTTGGATCTAAAGAGAATGAACCATAAGAGGGTCTCTGAAAAAAGCTCACAGTTTTTATTTTTACTCTGGCATGTCTGTGTAGTATCAAAGTGGTAGCTGAAAGCAGAGCATGTCTTCAGGTAAAAAACCCAGTTCAATGAAGCTCCTTGTTACTGCATTTCCTGACATCCATTATGAGTTTCTCCTAGATCATCCACAAATTTGGCAGCCAGTCGGGTGAGGAGGGGTGGTGCTGGCAGCAACTGTAGGATTCTTAAATGCTGATGAGACTTGGACAAACCCTCTGTCAGTGAGGCAGCACCAGAAGTGACTGAACGAGGGTTCTGGGGTGGGTTTGGGCTGTGCAGGTGTTCCTGTGACCACAGACACCCAAGTGGCAGCCTTGTGAGGACCCCAGGGCCCTTGTCAGACAACAAAGGGAGGATGGGGTGGTGCAGGGAACGACTAGGGAACTTTGAAGTGGTTCCAGGAAGCGTCAGTGACCTGGAGTGTGGCGAACAGGAACACACAAAAACACACAAATGGATGTGGCATGATAGTTTATGCAGGCAGGGTGAGCAGGAAGGGCTCCTCTCTGACCATCTGGGAGCACCCAATAGAGTCAATAGCTGGTAAAGAAGAGCACTAAGACATCGTTTCAGCCCAAGTCTTATCAGCTTAGTTTAAACTTCCTCAGTTATGGTGTTGATGTGCCATAAGGCTTGGTCCCTTGTAGGTGCCAGAGTCACTGTACCAGCCGTATCAGAGGCCTCCAGACAGACAGATCTGCTCATGGTTGATGCAGCTCTCCAGGTCACAGGTTTCCAGGAGTCCCTGATGCCTCTTCTTGAGGCTGGGGCCGTCAAACAGCTATTTTGCAGATGCTGTGCTGCGGTTGGAGAGGTGTGTTACCAGGTGAAGGAGCTGCAAAAAGTGAACAAGCCATGTAGTATTTAAGCAAATGAACAAGAGAGAGACTGATTCAGAGATGCTACAACCTCTAGACTCGGGAGTCTCAAACCTCCATTGTAGTGGAGAAGCACTACGGGTGAACTCAGAACCCTACAGGGTAATTAGTCAAAGAAATGTTAGTCAAGTGTCAGTTAAAGATGAAGGCTGGAAACTGGTCACTGCATGTACCAGGAGGAAGGTTCCTTATCAAAATTTATTGACAGGAGGAAAAGTGCCAGCAAAATTTCAACTCTGGACATAAGGAGAGCAAACTTCAGGCTGCTCAGGGATTTATTATGTAAGGTCCCCTGGGAAAATGTTTTTGCAGGTGCTGGGGTCCATCATTGGTGGCCACTTTTTAAACATCACCCCCTA
>JAWWTY010000037.1:69283784-69430491 GCA_035222235.1 Margarornis squamiger
GTGCCAGATTCTGCACCTGGGATGGGATAACAGTGGCTGTTCATACAGAGTGGGGAATGAGATGCTGGAAAGCAGAGTCATGGAAAGAGACCTGGCCAATGGCAAGCTGAATGTGAGTCAGCAGTGCCCTGGCAGCCAGGAAGGCCAACCATGTCCTGGGGGCATCAGGCAAAGCATTGCCAGAAGTGATTGTCCTGCTCTGCTCTGCTCTGGGGTGGCCTCACCTTGAATATTGTGTGCAGTTTCAGGCACCACAATATAATAAAGACATTAAGCTATTGGAGATCGTCCAAAGGAGGGCGATGAAGATGGTGAAGGACCTCCAGGGGAAGCCACATGAGGAGCAGCTGAGATCACTTTTTTGTTCAGCCTGGAGAAGAGAAGACTGAGGGGAGACCTCATCACAGTCTACAACTTTCTTGTGAGAGGGAGAGGAGGGGCAGGCACTGATCTCTTCTCTGTGGTGACCAGAGACAGGACCTGAGGGAATAGCCTGAAGTTGTGTTATGGTAGGATTAGGATGGATATTAGAAAAATGTTCTTCACCTGGAGGGTGATTGAGTACTGGAACAGGCTCCCCAGGGAAGTGATCACAACACTAAACCTGACAGAATTCAAGAAGTGTTTGGATGATACTCTCAGGCACATGGTGATGAGACTATTCTCTGATATTTTTTTTAATGCTCCTTGAATCACAGTTCTTGTGCAACAAACAAATTTTACTGCTTAAAAACCACTCAGGACCTTGCCTCAGTCATCTCTTTTTCAAGTGGAAGAGTCATGATCTAGATAGTCTCCTAGATGAGAACTCTGGCCATAGCTCTGATCATTATTGGTGTCCTTTCCTAGAAAAGGATGTCCCTTCTGTGACCTAGACAGAACCTGTATTTTTCCATAATGATTCTCGCCTTGCCTCACCTACTTCAGGCAATTGCTGACTAGTCATAGAATAATTAAGATTGGAAAAGACTTTCAAGATCAAGTCCAACCTCTGACCAAACACCACCATATCAACTAAACTGTAGCATTAAGTGACACATCAAGTTGTTTCTTGAACACTTGCAGGGATGGTGACTGCCCCTTCCCTGAGCAGCCCATTTCAGTGTTTCACAACCCTTTGCGTGAGTCAGCTAATACTTTCAGACAGCTCTTCCTCAGACTCCAAGATGTCTTTGCTAAGTTTATTGGCTCATTTAGAGTTGCTTGCTCTGTGTATACAGATATGAGGGATTTTTTTTTCTCTTGTATCTTTACTTACAAACTAGAAATTCATTGCTATGAACTCTTTCCCCAGTTCTTAGTACTGACTTTAAGTTTTATTATGATGAGTAATTTTGTATCATCTACAGACTCGGTCATCTTACTGTTCATTTGCTTTTGCAGAGTTCTTTTGTGAATATGTTTTATACTGCAGGTCTCTCTGCATCCCTTTAGGGAGATATGCTGGAATCCTTGCTCTGCTGTGGGAACTGCCTGCCAGTCAGACACTTTGTTTCAACACACAAAGTAAGAGCCTGTAGCAGCTTCACTTCTTAAAGATGTTTGGTTGAGAGATTTTGGGAAATCAATCTGCTTTGTCAAACTCTAATTTATAGAGCTGTTGACAATAGGTTTTATTGGCCTCTTCCAAATTTTTCAGTTTTATTCCATACTTGGAAAAAAAACTTCCCAGGAGTGTTGTTAAAGACGACTTTGCCAAAATAAAATGAAGAGTGCACAATAATTATGGCTTTGCTAGAAAAGGTCCTTTATTTTTTATTTCTGTGCAGAGATCACCTTGCTGGTGGTCAGTCACAATTTTGATACATCAAGCAGCTGGTTTGTTACTGAAAAGCTCAAAATATTTCCTCTGATTGCTTTCCTGTGAGTATAAGCAAAGAAGTTATCTCAAACTTCCTTTCCTGTGGTATTCAGAAGGTGGCTTTCTTTGGTTTTTGCTGTTTGTTTGAGGTTTTTTTGTGTATGTGTGTGGGAGTTTGGGTGTTCCTGTTTGCTTTGGGGTTTTTGTTTTGTTTTGTGGTTTTATTGTTGTTGTTGTCGTTGTTTTTTAATTGAGGTTGTTTGTTTTTTTTTCTGGTGGGCTTGTTTACTTCTTTGAGGCTCATGCAAATTCCTCTGGAAATCAGTGGATAGCCCTGCAGTCAGACCCTTGATTCCTGTTCCTCTGGGACAACTGATGCCAGAGATTTCTTTGTTCAGAACTGATAGCAGACTTAAAGGATTTTATCTGGAATTTTATCTTTAAATCAAAATTTTTGTGGTTTACAGTAAGCACTTTGTGGGTGTGTGGCCATTTTTTCCAGAACTCTATTTCTCCACTGGACTGCAGCAAGTTTTTTACTTGCAATGGGAGTGCTAAATCATACTTACTTGTATTAAGATCATATACTGGTGTGTTACTGTCCTGGTGGGTCTTCATTTTAGAGTGAGCAGGCTCTGAGAAGCATGTGGGAGTCCAAGTAACTGTGTTTACTAATGATTCACAATGTGGAAGACTTAGAAATTTTTTGCAAACCTTGTTTTTTCACTGGCAGAACAAGTGAGGGCTCACAAACCATTTAAATAAAGTGTTTATAATGTGTGTAAACTTCAGCCCCTCAATATATGTAAATTCCAGACTAGAGACAAACTGAGGACTGGCTCTAAGTTTAAGCAGCACCTGTGAGAGCAGACTAATAGGGTCAGAAATATTGCACCAGTTGCAAGTCAACTCCCTTAGATGCCATTATCTTCAGTCAAATCAGGCTACAACAAGATACTTATTCCTGGTGAGTGACCATGTTCTCTGTGTACCTGGACCTCTGCTCAACTGCCCCTCTTTTTGGCAAGAGCAGTGTGGAGGAGGAGGAGAGACACAGGGAGGCAGGCTGAACACTGGTTGCATTGCCTTTCATCTCCAACAGCCTTCCTTCTTCATCAGCAATGCTGGGTGTGGGCTCGTTTCATCTGGTTTTGTCATCATCCCTGGGGAAGAGAATTTAACTTTTTCTGCACTTCTGAGGAGGTTTGTGCAAGTGCTGGATGGGCTGATAATTGTTGCAGGCTGTTCTCTGCCCTGGTTGCCATTCTTGAGTTCCGCATTACATTCAAGCCTTTGGGCGGGGGGAGGATTTAAAACTGAAGCCAGATGCAAGCTGTTATTTCCAGTCGTAGGAAACGCTGATACGTCAAAATTAGCATTTTTCTTTTGACTCAGAATCAACCTAAATGTTCGAAAATTCCCACGAAACACTTCTTCCAGTGATATGACTGAGTTTCAGTTCCTACACGCTTCCATGAGTAGTGCATTTATGAGGTATTTCTATTCCTTAAAAATATGAACCCAGGCAAAGAAGACCATACTGTCCAAAAGCAAATGGGATCAAAAATGTAAGTCCTTTCCCCCTGTGCTTAGGATAGGATATTCAGAGAGAGTAGTGACTGCCCTCCAGAGTTTTTCTGATACCTCAACAAGCAGGACTTGTGTTTGTAGACATCTCTGAGCATGCAGGCTGTGGTGTTGAAAGAAGGCACTTCAGTCCCACAAAACTGTTCAGTGTATTTTTGAACTGGGGCTGGTTCCTTATTTTAATGCATAAATTGCATTTGAAAATTTTTCCTCCAAGGACTCATTCTTCTACTCCAAGTGTAGGATGCAGGGTGAGTGTCACCTGTCCTGTGCTGAAGTCCCTGTGGTGCTTGCACAACACTTGCTAAAGTGGTGAAAGAATTCTGTCATGGCAAAGGAAAGTCAGAATCTGATCCTAATTTCCACACTTAACCTCCACTTTTTCCAACTGGCCAAGTAGGAGGATGATCTGCAGGCAATGTGAATAAAAATACCATGGAAAAGGCCATTAGTCGCCTTTAGAAAAATCATTAAAGCAAATGATGTGGATCAATATGCTCATTTTGAAAGGAAAAACAAGGCACTTCTCTCTATCTGAGTGTAAAATGAAGTAATATAGTTTAGTATTATCATGTCAGTCCTGTAACTCTTCTGTTAGTTCTCAAATACAGTCAGTCTGACATATGCTTATATTAATTACTTTCAAAAAGAATTGCTATCCTAAAAGGTTAAGGTTCAAAGTCACTGGCTAGTATTCATCATTTATTTTCCCTTGGAAATATTAATTTTGTTAAAAGTAAAGATGTTTGCCATTAGGAAACATTGTTTAAGAATAGATTGGGTCAGCTTTTCTCCTAAAAAATCAAACCCAAAAGCATTTCTGTAGAATTTCTGAAGCCATTTTCTATGGCTTTATTATGATAACTTAAACTGAGATGGGTGTAGGGTCCTCCTTCTCTCTCTGATGCTTGGAAAAGGAGGTGCAGAACTCAATCTTGCCTGAGTTTCCCTGTAGCTTCTGGGACCTCATGTGACCTCTGTGTACACTTTTTGGGAGAAACTCTTTCTGTGAGAGATGACAACCTACTGGGTTTTGTGTTACGTTGCATGTCTGAAGAGGTATTATAGACAACTGTTTCAAGCTGTGTTTAGTTTAACTCCAGGGATCAAGCCTGGGAAGTAGTAGTATCCCAACTGATGCAGTTCTTAGTCCCCAGAACATTCCATGGCTGCTGAGCCCAATTGGTGAGCATCATTTGGTGTACAAGCCTTATTGCTTGTAAGAAATTTGAAAGCAATAGGCAACTAAACCTAAGCCAGAGCATCATATACATATAGAAGGTTATTCCTCATTTAGAGGTGAATCCAGAGAAGTAAACCTGCTGTAACTCATCCAAACTTTTGGATGAAGAACATTTTTTATTTTCCAGAAATTACACTACCTGGGAATTATAAAACTGTCCCACTGTAGTAGTTGAAGAGAAATCTGCTTCTAATAAACCATGGCTTGTCAGACAGAGGTTTAAGAACATCTGAAAGAAAAATTAAACCCCCCCAAAATCTGCAGCAGAAGAATCCTACGCAGGGGCAGAGTCACTACTGCAGTCAGAGCGAAGGGAATGGAGTTGATTATCTGCACCTTCCCTGCAGGCTGAGAGCAGATATAGCTCACTGGAGAGGATGTGGCAGGAACACGCTGCGCTTTGGCTGTTTGCTGGCTAGGAGTTCCTCAGAGAGCAGTGCCAAACACAGCTTAGGCACAGCAGAAGCTTCTGTCTCCTGTGCAACATTACCCTTCTAAGGCAGGAATTGCGTGTGCTGAGGGAAAGAGAGGTTGGGAGCTGGGATTCTTCAGCCCTCATTGACAACTTGCTCTTTTTCAGCTTCATCACAATATCCTCTCCTGTCACTGTAAAATTGCATGACTGGTACCGCTGCTTTAAACTTCCCAGGGACATTGTTTACTTATTGTATGTATCTTTACAGAGCAAACCAATCTCTTTCTGATAAATGGGGTCAATTATTCAGAGCCCTGATATTTATACAGTGCAGCATTAAAAAACCAAACGAGAAAAAGATTTTCCTTGCCTACATTTTGATTATGCTTTCAGATTATGGGATGAAAGAGCCTTGGTCAAATCCTTCCAGGTATTTTGGAAGTGAGAAGTAGCTGAAATGTCAAAAGGATATCGTGTCTCCTGCTAATGTTGTACACTCGGGTGCTGTGGTGGCAATAGCCTCAGAGGTGCACAACCACTCTTAGATGCTGATCTGAACTGAGCTTGAAATCCCAACCTTGACAGTTCCCCCATGCCTGTTTTCCAAGAGCCTGAGTTTTCCAACTCCTTCTCAAGTGAGAGAGAGCTGTTAATTTGGAACTGTTAAATCTTTGGCCTGACTCTCACTTTCACTAGAGTCCCTTGACACAGGTAAGGCATTCTGCTACAGGGATCTTAAAATGAAAGTAGATGACATTTAATAGCTTAAATGAGAAACAGGTCAATTAAAAGGAAAGTGAAATTGGTCTTCCCTAGATTGTTGTATGTTGACCTTGAAAAAGCCCTTACAGTCTCTGCAGGCAGTCTGAACTTTTTTGGGAGAACAGATACCTCAGACTGTAAGAGATTACCTGAGGTGAGTTTGGGATTTTTTTGTCTTTGCTTTTCCACTACACTTGGTATCCACCTGTCTGTCTCAAAGCACTATTTATTTGTCCCAGAACTTCAGAACTTCTGGCGTAATTTTCTCACCCTGCTTTAGGATTTTTTCATTTACATTACATTTAGTTTTAAACATTTATAATTCAACGTATATTTTCGTTATGTGAAGCATGCTAAAGATTCCGTTTGTATTTTGAATATTGTGAGTTTTTTTTATGTGGAAGGCAATGTTTAAATATGTTTTGTGAAGGGGGGAGGCAAGACAAGCTGCCATCCATCAACTGATATGAAGTCCAGCTTTGAAAATTTGATACAAACTGAATCTGACTTAGTGCAGGCATGATACAAATTAGCTGTGACTTTATGATACCAGCTGTTTTTCTGACAGGGTAAAAGGGCACATAACTAGAATAGCATCTTTTGTTGAAAGCAGTGTTTCCCTTTGTTAAACGTGAGAGCCTCAGGCAAAAAGTCATAGTCCGTAGTTACGTGACATGTGCAGTCTGCAACATGGTCATGGAGCTTGGGGGGCTTTTTACTGATGTTTTTCAAAGACAGGGTTATCATAAGTGTTCTATTTTTGCTAGTTTTATCACTGAAAGACAAATCTCTGCCATGCTTTTGCATTGCGTTAAAAATTAGGTTAATCTAAGTGCTATTTTCCTTTCAAGTGTAAAGAAAATACTGAACAGCAAAACCTGAGAAAAGTCTACAAATCTCAATGTAAAACTCTATTAGTTACTTTTATTAATTGATTCTCTCCAGTTAATGTTTTTCTTACTGGAATTTTCAGGGCTTTTTATTCCATTAAAAAGTCTACATAGTCCCTAACAAGCTAAAAATCAGCTCTAACTGAGTGTGGTTTATTTAGGCAGCAGATTAGTCCTGGCACAGATGCAGGGACATCAGAGCCAAGTCTCTGCAGTGACATCTTGGGTCTTGACCCATTTCTGGTGCTAGGTGACTGTGTGCAGCAGCTTCCCTTCTGCATCCAGCAGCTGAGCGAGGAGGGTGGCAGGAGCCTAGGGGGTGGAATGCAGAGATGGTGCACCTGAGGAGCTTTGTGTGGAAGCAGCTGAGGGGGTTCCCTTGTTACCAGAGCTCATAAAGCCTGTTCATGAACCAAAATGGCTCTGAGCAAAACCATTTGAGTTACTTTATGCCACTGTACATCTGCATCCCCGCTGTGTATCTCTATGACCTTAATGCATCCCCTGGCTTCCTCAGGCAACATAAACTTAGCTGTAGCATGTAAATAAACTGAAAGAATATGATTTATTAAGCAATCAAATTAATCGTAGTTCTGCTACTTGACTAAGAGCCCGTAAGTTTTCAAAATTTATTCCTACAGGTAACAGACATACTCTATTTGAATCAATCAGGAAAGGGGAAATTTTAAGAATTGAGTTATGTTATTAGTATACTAATGTCTAACTGGGAGTACCATGAGGAACAACACTGAGACTAGAACCACTAAGAGAAGCAAAATTTAGGCTATTTTATACACTTTCTCAGGTCAGTGGTTATCAGTGCTGTTGTTAAACTGAAAGAGTATCAAAAGAGGTTGTATTTTTTATTTTTTTTTTAATGGGACCATGCAGTGACTTCAGACTATGAGCAGTATGAAGAACATTGCTCCTTCCAAAATTTGAAGCGGTACTCCACAGGGGAAGGATACCACTGCTAAAAAAAAGAAAGTGAGAAACTTCTCTGCAGAGCATAACTTCCATTTCAGACATGTGGAAGTTAGAATGACTTGATATTCTGGTCATGACAGAAATATTATGTGGGTCCTGCATATCCTTCTACATGTAGTAGAGAAGCCATTGTGGGAGAGGGTAGAGCAAGCAAACCCAACTCCTACTGAAGATGCAGAAAATAAAAAATATGTGGACATAGCAGGCATATGAGTGAAGAGGCAGAGTTAAGAGTGTCAAAAAATGCTAACTTCTACTTAGAAGATCCTTGGAGTAAATTTTAAAGATAAATACATTTCAAAGGAAAAGTTTAGGATATAATAGGTGTTGTGTTTTCATGCATTGCTGGTGACAATGAAGCACAATATAGAAAATTCCAAGTACTGAAGAATAGGAATTGGCTGTTTCCATTGCTAACATGCAATTTTACTGTCTAGCATCTGTTTCTGAAATTATGTGAAGTACTTATTTAAAATGTTTTACCATGATAGTCTAAGTGACAAGAAAACAGCTCATTTTCAGGAATGGTAGAGAAGTATGTAAACAAAGGTCCATACATGACATTTGAAGAACAAAGCCCAGCCTCAAGAAGTTCTACATTCTGTATTGATTTATTTTTTTTTAAAGTCCCCTTGGCCAGCTTTCTCCTTATGTTTATATCCCTGCAAACCTGGAGTACCTCCAAAGAGAGCTTAATATGTCCCTTCCATCCATGCAAGCAGACTGAATATGGAAGCACAGGGCTGGCTAGAGTTGCAATCAAAGTAAAAATGTGTGTGAGATGCTGGAAAATGTGTTAATCACAAATGTGCAGTAACAATCAAGAGTAAAAATGACATGGAAAACTTCAACTGGTAGCATTGTAGAAAGCAAATTATGTGCCATCATGGCACGAATTTATGTGCTGTCATGGCAGAAGCCATCATCCCAGTTGAATTTTGTGGCCACAATGTCAGAACCATCATAGCCTCTTGCAATATCATATTCAGAATATCTCATAATAACTTCATTAAGGGAAAGGATGGTACCCATCAGATCCCATAATTTAAATTAGTCTTTTTATTATCTGAAAGTACCTTCCTTGTAATGAAAATGACTTTTTTCCTCATTTTGTATTCCAAACTATCGAGTAGTATTCTGAACTTCAATCAAGTTGCCATATTTGTCTTCAAGAAGTTGGCATTCAGTGGGGAAATGATATTGGCTCTTTTGGGTATCTGCTATACTGGGCAGACAGTATTTTGAACTCGGGTGTGTGAGCTGCCTCACATCCTCTGGGGCAAGAGGAATTTGTGCAGTGATTGAGTTACAGCCAAATAGTTGGGTACCATTTCAACAACTCAGGGAGGCTTGGGACCACGAGAGAGCTCTCTTCATCTGCATGGCAGATAGGTGATTCTTAATGTTGAGTTGCTCCAGGATTTATGGTTTATAATAAGGAAAATCCCTTTATTGTAAGTGCCCACTGTTTTGCAGATGCTAATCATGCAAAATGACTCACTCTGTGTTTCATCTTATTACCCCTGTGGCTGGTGCACTGCTACCCTCATGTTCCTTTGTGTCTCAACTCGATTAACTTTATAAGTATTAGCAATGCTTTATTTGTTATGATTATTTAGTACCACACTCTGATTTGTCTCTTTGGAAGACTGTACCCATGAAACCTCTATTCTGTAGGAGTAAAATGAGCAAAATTTGACCTTGCAAGTGAGTAAAAATTGAGGACTTGCTTCTGCCAGTCACTGAACATAAGGTTAGTTCTTATATTGTTGTGTTAATGATACAGGTTCTTTTCCTTTTCTCTCTTTTTCTTTCTTTCTATCTCTTCCCTTCAATTTACTTTCATATTGTATTTTTTTCCACCCAGCCCAAAGCAAAAATCCAGAAGCAATGGTCTCATTCAAAGTATGGAAGCTGGCCCCAAAACCAACCAGATCTGACCTTGCTTCAGTTTTAAAGCTCTGCTTGAGAGAGCCAGCATCCCTTTACGTAAATGATTTAATTTTCAAGCAGTATTAATCATGCAGCAACTGCACAAGTTCTGGCTAGAATATATTGTACATGTGTTTGTTCTTTAGGCAGTAAGAGGAGAATACAGAACTGGAGGTCATTTGAGTTACAACTGCTTTGGGGTATTTTTTTTAAAACATTCCTTCTAACAAATGCAGTTTAAATGGGTTTGTTTATATGGCATGGAACTGGAAAGGCCCAAACTAACCAGGCTTTACACAATGTGACCTTCTTCCAAATTAATCTAAAATATTTTAATCCCTCTGGAGTTTCTTTATCCTCTGCATCTGTGCTATGGTTGAGACACATTTTTAGCATTTCTTTGAGGAAAATTACCTTTCTTTCCCTCCAACTGTACTCAGCAAGGTCAATGGAGCACTCTTATATGCTATTTAAACATCTGAGATTCATCACATATCTGCACAACAGAAAGAATCATCGTAAAAAGTCTAATGAACCGCAACTGCTGGCCAAGTAAGGGAGTCCCCTGACAGATAGTGGGGATTAGAAACGAAGAATGCATGCAAAATACAGGTTTTTACACTTCAGCTTTTCCATTTAAGAACTAAACTACCCCTTAAGAAGGGAGAAGGGGAATGTTTGTGACCCCCAGAACAATTCTGGCAAATCACACTCTGTTTGAGCCAAATGCTGAAGTCATTGCATGGGCCAAGATGGTCCCAGGGTCTACCTGGGAGCAAGGGGTCTGCTCGCCTTGTGGGACCAGACGGGGCCTGAGCAGGAGCCTGCAAGGGCTTCCTGCTCCTTGGGAAGGAGATACTCTGAAGGATGATCAAGTTTCAGAGCTGGCTATCTCAGCCTCTGGCTCTTTCCCTATACTTAGGTTTAAGGTCTTTTTGTTTTCTTAGTTCAGTAGCAGGTTTATGAGACTGAACTCATTTTACTACCCAGGAATTGAAATAGTGAGGAAAGCCTAAAAATGTCAATTTTTGTAAAATTATTTTCCAGCCATTTCAAAAGCCACTGCTGCTCCTTCAGTTGCCTATAGTTCCAGCCAGCTTGAAATGGCCACAAGGGGCAGATACAAATCAGATATTTTGGGAGGTTTTATCTGGAAAATTGTTATAGAGGCATTTTTGTCTGAAATACTGTTATACAACTTTCTTTATTGACAACACCAGGGCAAGTTTAATACTGACATTTATTCTGGACTCATTCATCCTCTGAAGACTGCTAGATCATGAAGTTCAGATACCTTTAAGGAAGTTCAAATGCTTTTTTGAACTTCTGAAGGAAAAATGAAATGATGAAGGTGGCACAGGGCTTTACCACAGCTGTTTTTTGATTCTCATCACTGAAGTCCTGTAAACTGAAGACTGTAGAGAAAGGAGCTGCTCTGCCAAACTCCTCCAGGCTGGTGTCAGCCTTGTCCTTAATCCTGGTGGGCTCTGCCTTTCCCAAGGATAACATGCAGGGAACAGTGCTGGTCTCCTGCACAAAGGGCTGAAGGCTATGGTTCCTGAGATAGCATGCTGGGATAATGATTGTCTGAGTGAAATCATCCACTAAGAGCAATCACCCCAGACTGTCCCTGCTTTTGAATGAAGAGTCACATCTACCTCAAACACACTTTCCCTCCATCGTTTCATGTAGTCAGTTATTTTGGGACCACTGCAAGCCATACAGCAATGGAATGAATTCCAAATGCAGCAGGAGACCACATTGAAGGAAAAACTCCTTAAGTGCCAAGGGCATTTCTTCTACTTTTTTTACTGGTCCTGGAAAATATTCCCTAAACAATGCTTCTGGATGTAGAGGCAAAGAGAGGGAAAAGATTTAAAACAATCCTTTAAATTCAGTAGAAGCTTACTTTAATGGCTTGTTTAATCTGCCAGCTGGCACAACATTCATTGACTTCTTGCTACACATACTTTAAGAAGACCTATGTGGTTCTTGGAAGTGAGTTTATATTAAGTTGTAGAAACTTAAATATGAATAAATTGGCAAGACTGTTTTTTGGTACTTAATAGAAATCAAGAAACTGCTTAGTCATCTCCAAAGATATTTCTGTCTCGTTTTACATGTCAATACCAAAAAAATATGGACTTAAAGCAGTAGCAAGGATAGTGAAAATGCAGATCTGTTCCTGATGTGTCCTTTCTGAAGTGTGTGTACATCCTTCAGACTTTGCAATCACATGTATTCCCTATACAACATTGTGCTTTGGGCAGAGTTTTTATGATATTATTAGTGACACGACTTTGTTCAAGGTAAGTACATTATGAGTTTGTGTCTTCTGCAGTACTCCTTGGCCAAGAAAACTGATCCCATCTTTATGTGGATGTTTATTTAGGGTGTCTTGCAAGCAGTATCACTTAATAGGTGCCCTAGGGTGTATTTCATATGTATTTTATGTAACTGTAAGTGTTCAGGTTTTTGGTTTTTAACTGTACTTGTGTGAAGATAGATGGGTGTAACTGAGTGCAAATTTGATGTACAGTGTCAGGTATATAACTACCGTTTATACTTTCTGCTACTGAAAACTTAGGCTACATCAAGAAGCATGTCTTCTGTTTTCAATTACTTTCAGCATTGGAAAAGCAAGGGAGAAAAGATTTAACTGCAGACCAACCTGTCTTTTATGTTTAGGGATTTATTTAATAATATCTAAAGTGACACTTGTCAGTATTTACAAGTTGTAAAAGTTTTATTTGGTTCAGGTGAGCACTGAAAAATCTGGCTAGTTTACTCATGTTTATTTATGATTTTCAGTTCTGGTTTATTGTCTTTGTTCTTAAGAGTGTAAGATATTTTCAGAGTTTCTATCTGGGGTATAGATTGTAAAATTCCTTCAAGTTTGCAAGCATTTTCTTCTGGGATTTTTAGTTTGATCCTTCTCTGTACGTTTTTTCCACAGTCTATTTTTTCTTTCAGACTTCTTTTCCCATTCTTGCCTCTGCTCCCATGGTTTCTTAGTGCTTTTCCTCATATATTTAATAGGGTATCCTTGCAGAGGCTGTGTCTCTAGTTGTACTCCACTCCTGCAGAGCCATCTGAGCTGGTACAATGTGAAGCATCCACCCTCAGGAGGCCACACATGCCAGTCGTAAATGTAATTATTTCTGCTTTCTTCATTTTGAAGAAGGCATAAGATTTGAAGGCTCGGTTCAACAGTTGTTTCTTTCCAACTAGGCTGTAAGTAAAGATAAGGGGATTGATTGTTGAAAAACAATTTGCTTAGTAAACAAACATAGGCTGCTTTCCTAATTGAGTGCCTTTGCAAACAGATTTGATGCTGTCCTCCCTCCCCACCTTTGTATTTCTGGTTTTGGCCAACAGTTTGCACACATACAATTGTGCTCTGCAGGCTGACTGTGAAAAAAGCTGCTTCGTGTGCCTTTGGTGCCTAGAACTTACATTGTGACCAGACTGATCTGGATGAAATTTATGTGGCAAAAAAGGAGGCAGGAGAAGACTCCACAGTGATTTTGGGTCCTTATGGAAGGGACTTAGGGAAAAGTAGTAGATAACTTGCAGCATCGAAACTACCACGCAGATATTGTCTGAGGCACTGTTCCTAAAAAAAAATTAAACAACTTTAAAATGTATTGCCTTGATATAGTACTCAAGTGTAACTTCCTTTTGTCCTTCCTGTCAGGTCTCACCTGTCTTGTTTAATAGGCTCTGAGCCAGGCTCTGTTAAAAGTTCTGATGATGCTGCTCCCCAGCAGAGTGAAGCCATGCTGTCACATGCAACGATGTACCTAGGCACTGCTATCGTGGTATTTGCTGGCAAGAAGTGTGCCTGAATATCTAGATATAGTAGTCAGATTATTCTCAAGGCTATTTACCAGCTTCCCTGTGTGCGTCTCGTGATGGGAACTGGCAATATTGTAGTCTTGCTGTGTTGGGTTTTATACTGGCTCACACAGAGCATTGTCATCTTGCCTAGTGTTTCCTTGTTTTCAACTGAACTCAGCATAAAGTGGGGATGGATGATGTAGAATTCAAATATGGCAAGTGGTTTGAGTGACATCTATTTTGTGGTACCCCATCTGAATTGTTGTGTTGAAAGGCTTTGCATTTTTGCTGCCCTTCTTAAAGCTAGCGATGACCTCGTGCTTCCGTTTTCAATCAAAATGATGCTGAATTGCTGCCTGTTAGAGATAAATTGATATAGCTACTTGGCAGGAAACAATTTGGGTTTCGTTTTTAAAGATGACTAAAAGTGTGAGCTGGAAAAGCCCAGTAGAAATTTCTGCATAGATCCATTACAGATGGAATTGCACAGACTTCCATGACGCTCTGCTGTTGAATAACTAGACTTTCAGCTGCAATGGATCTATTATGGTGACACGCACTGTGTTTGTGTAACTGTACAGGTATTGGGAGGGAAGATATGTTAAAGAGCAACAGGCAAGACCTTGAAAATTTATCATTCATTTCTTCTGAGGATCTGGTTGGATTCAAAATACTTAGTGTCCCTTAGAGCACAACTAGTAATATCAGCAAACCAAAGAACTTCAGGTGTATGGAGGGGTTTTTTAAATGTTTGGGTTTTTTCTTTAAAAATGACTAAAACTTGGTATTGTTGCTTACTGCTGGCTCCATAGAGCACACAAGAGAGACCCCCCTCAATTCCTTTTAGAGTTTATGATCCTCAGCACTAGAATTCCTAGAGCTGCATGTTTTAACAGGAAAAGAAAAAGGGTTGAAAATACAAAACTGAAGCCACAGTAAACTGTCTGCATTGTATCTTCATATTATTTTCTATTACTTTTTTTATGACTGACTTTGTAGCTTAATATATCATGATTTTGTGTTTTGAAATGTGGAGTCTGAAGCCTGGCTGAGTGAATGTTGCTGTTGGAACCTTACCTTAAGATTTGCTCAAATGTTTTATTATTTTTAATGGCATTACCTTAGCTTTTTAATTCAAGACCTGAGTGATACAGCGAAAGTGTGTGAACAGTGCTAAAACATTCATAAAACTGCTTGGAAAACTAATTCAGTAAACCTATTGTTGAAATGTGAGCATGAAGGTCAACAGGGCAAGAAGTTGCATTCTCGTCTTTAATATGTCTGGATCACGTGAACTAGTCATTCTTTCCCATTCTTTCCCTTCTTAGAAGCAAGGGGCTCCTAACTGGAAGTTGTTGACATGGGCACTGGTTTCCTGCTCTTGGAGTTTCAGTGGGAGATGAAGTTGGCCAACAGCGGGGACTTTGCCACAAGTTTCAACTGTCAGGCCACAGATTTGTGGCAGAGCATGCAGGAGGCCAAAGTGCTTGATGTGGGCATTCTTGTGATTAGATTAACAAAATGAAGATGAAGGTCTTTGCTGGTAGCAGCAGATCAAAAGCAAGGCTAACTATGGAATGATATCCCATGACTCTGCTTCCCAGTGTTTGATTGCAGAGAAAACGTGAATGCAAGTCAGAGCTCATTTTGGGACTAAGTACTTTTACAAATGGTTTTGTGGACTGTTGACCCCCTTCAACTTCCATGAATTTTGTCCTTCAGAATGGGGGTCTCATTGTCATTACCTGCGATATGATTAAAGAGTAGTAAAGGGCAATGCAGCTTTTCTGCCCTTTGTATATACAGCAAAGGCTAAGTATTTCCTCAGTGATAACGGTGTGAGTAAAAATGATTTGTTTCCCACAAGAGTAAAAGAAATTCTGCCTTTGCACGTGTGTACACAAAGGTGTGAGAGGATGAAGTATCCTATATTGGCAAAATCTGAGATCACACCACTTTCTGACATGCAGGGTCAGCTTAACAAACTTTCATAGTATATATTAGATGAATTTGTTCTGCGAGGGTGGAATCCAGTCCTGACTGAAGTCTCTGGGAAGTGTGCCAGGGATTCCAATAGGACCAGGGTTTCAATTCTAGTTTGTATACGAATATTTCAGTATCTTCTGGTCTTCGGGGACAACATATTTGAAATACTTCAGAGAACATTTGAAGGGGAAGAGTCAAGGGTCGATCCTTCTGCCATGAGAACCAGTGGCTGTGCCAGTGGCTTCCAGCAACGTCCTGTTTCTTTCTTTGTTTGCTAATGGGAAATGATAGACAAATGTCACAGAGATCAGGGGTGGGACCAGTATTTGCAAATCCAAATGTCAAGAGAAAGCTCTGCTGGGCCCTTATGTCAATGTGCAGTAGGAGAATGGAGAGGAAGGAAGGAGGAGTGGAAATGGTATATCCACATTCAATCTGTCCAAGGGAGTAAGACAAATGGGGACTTTCCATTGCAACTGACTGGGTCTGAGATGAGAACTACTACTTGCTGCATGCCTAGAAGTGTATTGTGGCATTGGCAACAGCACATTAGTGTTTGCTGACACCTCTGAGACAACACAGCTCTGTACTGCTTTTTCCTCAGTGCTGAATTAGATCCTGGGTATGAGAGATGGACCAACTGTGGATCCTTTGGTTGCAGACCTAGTTAACTCTGGCAGAGACAAAGTCCTATAAAAAGCACCTTATCAGCACTTTCATGTGGTTCACCCTACAGCTGCAGGAGCTGACACAGGACCCGGCACCTGCAAGGACATTTGTGATGTACACTTTGGTAACCTGTGCTGAAGCCAAGGGTGGGTGAAACCTGTTCAGCACCTATTTGAATTGAGGGCCTGAACCATGGCATGGTCCTGTGGGCCATCAGTGGTCTGCAGGACACCAACTGAGAATCTCTATTCTGTGTAATCACGACATAGTTTTGCTTAGGATGCCACAGAGATGTTAACTAGTATGCTCTTCAGGTTTAAAAATGTCCCACCAATGTACATGAGCTTTTTTTACTCTCCTGAAAGACAAGACAGCAAATGTACCTTATACTAAAAGCAGAAATGTTAATAGATGGTGTTTTTGACTTCCTTGTTGACATTCTAGGAAATTCTCTGCCTTCTTCTCATAAAGTCAGTGGTTTGGACACACACATGTATCTGGAAGTGAAATGTTCTAAGAACTGAAACTGAGACCTTGAGAAGCCTCCAAAGCTAGATGCACTTGGTTGGTTTGCCATTGATGAGTTATCCGTGATAGTCCTAGCAAGTGTGGTCAGATGAAACAAGGCACAGGCTAGATTGGAATAAAAAAGTGTGTTCATATGACCTGGTATGTTTATTTTGCCTTAAGTT
Source organism: Margarornis squamiger (assembly GCA_035222235.1). Classification (NCBI taxonomy): domain Eukaryota; kingdom Metazoa; phylum Chordata; class Aves; order Passeriformes; family Furnariidae; genus Margarornis; species Margarornis squamiger. The sequence goes on from JAWWTY010000037.1 coordinate 69,300,589, forward strand.
CCAAATGAGCTATTCTGTTTGGGAAGGAATAAAGCTGCTTGATATGAGTTCGTGTGTATGTATGTATACATATATATATATATGTGCAAGAGTGCATTTTCTGCAGTCAACATGAATACTTGGCCAAGTTTACAGAAACAATTGCAGATGTAGTTTTGCATGAAAGGAACATTGAAAATGAATTTATGGAGGAAAGAAGAACGTCTTTAAATGTAACCTTTACCTTTGGTAATGTATGATTCCAGTGATATCCAACATCTCAGATTAAAGAAAGAGCATGCATGAGGTATGACAGAGAACAAATCAATCCTTTGAACTTCACCTTTTGACTTCAATGAAATTGTGCCTGTTTCTCAAAGATCTGAGTGGCACTGAATGCTTCTAAGGCAGAATTAATAGGGGAGCAATGAAAATAATTTCCAAATGTTTTTGACAGATTTTAATAAAAACCACATTTATTTGTTTTGACTGAAGATAGATTAAGGAACTTTAATTCTCCCAGATATTGCAGTAGAATGCTTGTCATACCTGCATTTCTTGTGTGCCAGATTAAACAAGTCACATTTAGACAATGAGTGTTGCTTGCTGAGTTGCTTTCAGCTGTAAAAGGGGCAATGTAGGGGTTCTGTTTTCACTTCTGAGGTAGAGGAGGTAGAAAGAAAGGGAAATGTCCTAGGGATGTGGTAGACATCATGGCATGTAGCTAGCTGAAGTAAAATATTCTTCATGCTTCTCACTGACCGGTCCTTTACTGACATTTGAAAAGTCCACACTTCCACACCAGGGATTTGGGACAACTGGAGTGGAGGCAAATGGGAAAATGGGACAGCTGGGTTAATGGAGTACAACTCCCAAAGCTGCTTGCTCTGAGCTTTGACACTTTGGGTGATAGTATAAAGGGAAAAAAAAGAAAAAGAGGGCAAGACAGGACAATATGTTAGGTGTTGTGTTACCACCTGATTCTGCAGTGAGGACAGGTCAGAGGACATTCACATGTCCAGTTGCAAGCATGTAGAAAACTTTTGTGTAGCTGGACTTGGAAGGGCCCTAAAATTTCTATCAGCTCTCACAAAATTGAGATTCTACATTAGTGCAGGATGGGTCTGTGCTAGTGCCCCACTTCATTCATCAGCATGAGAAGCCTGTCAGGCTAAGGAAGGAAGGGGATGTACCTGGTACATAGGGCACGTGCATTTTTAGATAGGCTAGGAAATTCAGCAGCAGATTACTCTTGTTACAGAGAAACCTAAAGCCAAATCCTCTTGCTTCCTCTCAGGTAAATGAAACCAGGTTCTGCTCTCTTGCATGGGCAGTCATCACAGTTTGCAGTCTGCCTAGCAATTGTTAGTGTGAGGCTCACCCTGGGCATTCACAACACTGGAGCAGCAAATGGTCCCAGCAAGTGATCCCACGTTAAGGAAACAGGCATGACTTACAAGCTCTTTAGGCCTGAAGATCACCAAGAGGAAACTGGCAATTTTTTCATTGTGGTGTGAGGTAAGCAAGATGGCATGTGCTTGTACAATGCTGTCACCAGACGTGGCTGGTGGAGAGCCATGTACAATACGCAGCTGTGCTATATTAGGAAATATGCTTTGACTTGAAGGTTTTTGGCTCAGCTAGGTTGAAGTGGGTGCAGAGGCTCTGTGTAAGCATTGCAGTCTGGGAGGGTAATAGGAAGGTGACTGGTAGGTCTCGAAAGAAAGACAATTCTGTTTGGCAAAGACCCGAGTAGCAGTTTGCATCTTTGCTTGTTACCGGTATAGCTCATCTATTTTTTAAGTTCCCCTGGATGCTGAGTTGTCTCTAAAACCAGTGGTGGGAATCAGGTGAGGACAGTATTAAATCTGAGCCCAAGGAGGAGGTTATTTTACTGTCTATATTGGAATTATACAGTTTTGTGGTTTGTATGTGCTTCTACCTAGCCAATCTATTGTTTGCTTTCAAAAAACATATTCCCATAAATTGCTATTAAAATATTTATTTGCATATTTACAGTTGTATATAACTGTGCCTCTGATTTTATGCCTTGATGAAAGCTTGAAGAAAGAAGATTAAAAAAATGTTGAACTCTCTTATGGGATGAAACATAAAAAGGGGGGTGGGATTTGCATGTGTGTGCTTGGTTCTGGGAGGGATTAAATGTCCTTTCCTGAAGAAAGGACTTCTTAGCAAGACAATGAAAACCAACAAATTTCAGCAACAAACCATAGTCAACTGAAGATTAAAGGCATTATGTGAAGTGCAGAGAGGGAGGGATAGATTGGTATAACTTTTGCAATGAAGTGTGTTTTTTGCAGAGACATAGTATTTGCAGGGCACACACTTTGCTGTGACTCTGATTCAAGTAACAGGGCAATGTGGTTAAAGTGTTGTAGGTAAGTTACTTTGCTCATTTGTCATCGCTTTGCCTTAGTGTATCTTCAGGAAGAACACTGGGTTCATCATACACCCCACGAACTAAAGGTTCAGACTCAAAAGAGATAGTGAGCCCAAGAAGACTTTTGTATGTGAGGCAATATATATTCTGGGAGCGGGTTTTTGTGGGTTTGGGTTTTTTTGTTTGTTTGTTTTGTTTGCTTTTTTTGTTGTTGTTGTAGGTTGGTTGGTTTTGTTTTCTTGGGTTTTGGGGGGGATGTTTTTTGGGTTTTTTGGGGGGGTTGTGGGTTTTTTTTGTGGTTTTTTTTTGTTGTTTTTTTCTTTTTTGGTTGGTTGTTTTTTGGAATTTTTTTTTTTTTTTTTTAAAAGGCAGGGTCAAAGATCTTTAAAATTCTTCTATAAATCCCTCTTCTGAGTCTGATGGTGGAAAACTCTCAAGTGTCCACTTTAGATTCTTTCAGTGTTATTCCAGTGGTGTAAAGATTGAAAAGATGTCTTGTTTTGAGGTAGAAGCAACAAACGGATAAATTTTGAGGTGAATCTTTTCACAGTGTAAGAGTAGCCCATATTCCAGTAATTTGCACAGATGTGTGGATGTCAGGGGAATAGCACTGGTCAAATTGTTTTAGACATCTACATCTATTTGCTAAATATATAGGGGGGTGTGTGTATGTGTTTCTGTTTCTTTAAAATTTACTGATGACTTCTGCTTGAATTAGGTGAAAAACCTATCTGAAAATAATTTAGAGAAAAAAAATTGAGATATCAAAATATTTTTCATAATACTTTTAAAACAAAAAAAATTACATTCAAAATAAAGCTAAAGAACTTCTGGAGGGTTTGGAGGTTGAATTTGAAATGGTTTTTTTAGGGACAGTTTTCCTCCTTTCAGAAAAATGAAACATTTTTGGTGTGACACCAAATTATTAAACTGTGTAACAGGAAAAAAAAAATGCAATCAAAGAATAATAATAATAATAAAAAAGAAGTTTCTTTGCACACAGGAGAAGGTCACACAGAGAGATATTTTCACATGTGGTTCTGAAGGCAGGCTCAGTGGAGCTGGGTGGAGCGTTACATTTCATCCCAGGATGTTTTCACTCATGAACAATTTTCATTTTAAAAAATGGGACTTTAAAATGTGCATGCTCACAAAAATGGTTGGTAGAAAATGCTTCAAATAATTGGTAGCTTCATCTGTAAGTTATTTTTGAGTCTTCTGAGAGGCAAGAACTGTCTGAGAATCTTATATTTGACACACTATATGTAAAATATGTTGTATATTATATATTTTAGTAGACATAGGAAAAATTTTGAGACAGATTGATGTTAGTGTCCAGTGGTTCTCAGAGGCTGAAAGACAATTTATCATTTTTGGGAAGACAGTGAATAGTTGACTTCTTCAAGTGAACCTTCTGGCTGATGACTCCTTTTCTTGCACTGATATAGCTTTGCTAACTAAAGGTTGTACTGTTGATGTGATCTCTATTTCCCAAGTGGCTTCCTAATTCTTGAAAAAGGAGATTTGGATTGCAAGTCTTCTGAATATCATGCACAGGCTGGACCTCAGTCCTTTGAGAGGAGGCACTATAATAAGCTCTAAATGTCCTCTCAGGACAGCCACCTGATCTCCATTGCACAACAGAAAAACACTTTGAGGATGGAGAAAGGTTGCTGCATCAGGGAATTTCTTATCACTGCTGTGCAATCTCCCCAGTGCTACTGGGAAAGAAAAGGGTGGAGAAAGAAATAGTTCTGGGTTGTTGTTATTATCCTCCTCAGACTTCCTCAGAAGGAAGAGAGCTTGAGCATTTGGAGATGAGATATGGTGCTGAGGACCATGTAGAAAGGGAAGGGGTGGATGAGGATAAGGTGGATGCACAAAGTCTGGAGCTGAGGGGAAGAAAAGTGTACCTTAAGAGAGTTGGAGAGAGGTGATGAAGGTGCAAATAAATCAGATGTCAAAGTGTGTCTGCTTTGAGGAGGTAGAACAGGAAAAAATTTGGGGATTTTTGCTTCTGGTGCATGAGTTGTCATCCCAGCAGTCAACTCGTTCTATTTTAAATCCCCAGTGGTGACTGTACTCCACAGACTAAATGCTGCTGCCTGGGACAGTCTGAGTTTCTGTGGACACCATTATCTGCCCTATGTGCAGAGAAGCCAGCACGTTGCTTTGCACTTGCTCTGTCGTGTGCCATTCCTCCTTTTTTTCTTGTCTCTGAGCCAGGGGGAACCACATGAGTCCTGCAGCTTGCAGGCCCTCTAGCAAAGGAGCTGGTTCTGGATGTAGCAGCACACGTAGGCAGAGGTGGAGACACATCCTGAGAGAAAACAGCAGATATGCTGGTCTGTGTTCTTCAAGGGGTGCATGGTGGGAAGAGTAAATGACTGGAGTAAAAGAGCACAAGACTGGAAAAAAATCCTGTTGCAATTTGCTTTTTAGATATATGGTCTGGGAGTTTAAAAAACCCCCAGCAAGCAGCAGCAGTTGTAGTGTCTCTATAAGATTTGCAAAATTAACATCCCCTTTGAACCTCCACGAAACAACCCCAGCCAGACGAATACAAGGAAAATCACATCAGCAACGAAATTTAAACTCCCCCAATCCAGAAACAAATTAAAAACAAAAAAAACACCCCTAGGAAAAATAAACTGACAACCTTCACAAAACCCCTGCCCTCGGCAGTGTTTTAATCCATAAAAGGGGGCAAAAAAAAAAAGCCATGACTTCCCTTAAGTCATGCCAGGCTTTGGTAGTGCCACCGATTTTATGTGGCGAGTGCTGGGATGCTGCACGGGCGGGCAGGAATGCAAAGCCATGAGACAGACCTACATCTGCAGGGCGTTTCGAGTAACGTAGAAACGCACCTTGGGTTTGTTTCCCTTAAACTGCGAGCACCTCCTAAGCCACTGGTGAACGTTTTAATGTGCCTCTGCACGGTGGCTCTCTCTGCTGAGCGTAAATGGGCTATGGGGAGAGGAGCCGTGGTTTTGGGGGGCAGCGAGGGGTGGGATTGCCCGGGGAGCGGCGCGGAGTTTAGGGTTGCAGAGGAAGCCGAGGCCTCCAGCCCCGCACAGGAAGCAATCTCAGAGCAGGCCTTCAACGCCAGATTCCAGGCAGAGTTTAACTAACCACTGACAGCTCTGTAAACAAAGCGGGGACAAAAAGAGAGCAGCTTTCCCTTTTCTGGTAGTCGTTTTTTGGTTTGGGGACTGCAGGGGAATTCTCTAATACTCGGCTTGATGGGATATAAACCAAGCCTGGGAAGGCTTTGCATGTGAAGAACGGTGAAGGGGAAAATACTTCATGGACTAAATCTTAAAGAAGAAGGTAGGGCACGGGCAAAAATGCGTGGATTAAACTACAAAAAGGAAATATTGCTGCTTTTTGTTCTTTGAGCAGGATTTATACATAGTTTGGCTTCTCACTTAAAAGTGCTGGCTTATTTTTCTTCTTTCTTTTTTAATTCTCTTCCCCACCCCCCCCCCACCCCCCCGATTCTTTTCCCTTTTCCTTTTTTTCCTCTTTTTTTCTCATTTTCTCCTTTTTTTTTTTACTTTCTTTTCCTTTTTTTTTTTTTTTGAAGGGGGGAGTGGGCACAGACAGACAAGCACTAACTCGCAAAACTTTTAGTTATCTGCACAACTAAAGCAAGTAAGAACTCTCTTGTGCAGTGTTTTTACTGCTTCCGGTGAAAAGTTGGAAGCTTAAAGTTAAAATCCCGCTGAATTGTTGCTTTTGTTTGTGGAAAAGACCTGTGACGACACAAATAGCTAGTCTGCTGCTAGCAGATGTGTACAGTCCTTACTTAAAGCATGTTGATTGAATTTTAACTAGGAAACTAAATGCAGGCATGGGCTATGTTTATCCTACAGGACGTTTCATTAATCTTGTTTATCTCAACAATGCTGAGGAAGTTAAATTTTTCTGATGGAAAAAGAAAATAGTTACAGCAAAGTTAAGACAGCAAAACAAAACTAAATGGACTCAGTTGGTTAAACACATCCATTGTGTTTTCTCTCTCATCTAAGTGACCATCTTCCTTTTAGATTTGGATCTTTCCAGAGCTTGGAACGTTTAAACCCCTACAATGGATGACTTTGAACGCCGCAGAGAACTCAGGAGGCAAAAGCGTGAGGAAATGCGCCTTGAAGCAGAGAGGTGAGGTACTACAGATGGAAAATGGTGCTGGCAGGTTGCCTTTGATAAGCAGTGGCTTTGAGAATTTCTGTCTCAAATTCCAAAGTATGCTATATCTAACCAAAGAGTCCACGTGCTAAAGATATGTGCCATAAAATAGTTTTAGTTAAGATTGTGGGAGAGATGAGGGGTGTCTAGTGTCTAATTCCCTTAGGCTGTTGTAAATATCCTGGCTTCTAGTTATGTTGTTATATGGATAAATGTAAACTGCAGTGGTGGAATACGGGTGTGTGAAATCACTGATAGGAAAGCTCGTGCTTAGATGCTGTGTGAGTGCTGTGCAGAAGGGATTGTTTTTGTCAGGTATTTGTATATGTCAGATAATATGTATATTTGATCTAAAGTTATAAGATATAATTGAAAGCTGAGATAGACTGGGTATATGCAGTGTAGCATATCTGGGAATTGTCTACCATTACTGTGCAATTGCTGCTGTGTTTGTACTGCCTGTCACTCTTTATTCACTTATAGTAATTTTATGTGGGCAACAAGGGCAGCATTTGCTACCAATTATTACAGATTTACTTTGGTGAAAATGAGAGTGGAACTTGATGTGGGTATGATGACGTCAATTTATGAAAGAAACACCATGAAAATACTGGGAATGACATTTCAGTAACTAACCCATTTTACACCTTTACTGCTTTAGTGGAATTGCCCATGATTTGCACTGGCGTAAACAGGGAGAGAGAGTCAGGCTCCATTTATTTTTGTAATGTCTTCAGTGATACAAAGATTTGATTTAGTTTATTAACACTGCATTGACTTAAAGAAATAAAAGCTAGGTTTAAGCATGTTTTGTTCCCATTTTTGTATTTAATTCTGAATATTAACTTCATTTTCATTTCTGTCCTTTCCCATGATCTGACAAAACCCTGATCTTTTGGATTCTGAATGCTATAGAAAAGAAGATGTTTTTCAGTGCAGTTTTAAATGGACATCAGCAGAATGCAATATATTTTGTATGCCTGCTTTGAGCTTTTTAATAAGGTCCTGCTACATCAGCTGCTGTCTGATGGAAATTGATGATACTTGGGAGGCAGGAGGGAATCCCAGGTAGATGAGATGCAATAGCTACCTTTCTGCATGAAGGAAGTGCTGCCATGCAAAACTGTGCGTGTGAGCTCTTGTCAGCCTATACCCTGAACCCATGAGCTCTGGAAAGTAGCAATGTTGCTGGCAGATAAAACACCTCTTGTGAAGTGTGATGGCCAAAGAGAAATTAGGTGGCAGGCTCCCTTTGCACAGCACAGCCATCGCCGTCCCCAAAAGGCAGAAGAGCAAATGTGCCATGCCCTAAGCTCCCTTCTTGTCCCAGAAAGTTCCCCCTTGGGCCTGGAGCTGTGTGTCTGTGTTGGGCAGCATGGGAGGGACTGCACAGAGCCCATACTAGTATATGGTATAGCACGTGGTGTTTATATACTTGTAGCGCACTTGTGCTTTAAGAAAATGTGTTTAAGAAAAGGCTCAAACCTTAAGGTTTCTTTGTGAATAGAGGCCCTGGGTGGCCTTGGGAGGATGCTGGGAGGTGTAGTTTGTAGGGTGTTTTCTACTACAGAAAAGTGTCTCTTGACTTCCCTTTGAAAACCTCCAGGCTCTTATGGGCGTGCAGAGGCTGCCAGATGGCCTGGGCATCAGCCATGGCTGGCTTGTGGAGGCAGCAGGGAGCTGGGCGTAAGGGGTTCTGCCTTTGTCGGTATTAAAGCTTAAATCCAGGGCCTCAAGTATATATTCCCCCCTGCCACCCCCTCCCAGCTCTTGGAAAGTGTTTTAGCCATGTCTGGGGTGGCTTTTTTGGTACTTAGTGTGGTAGCCTTTGTGGAGGAGGAGAGCTCAGTGATGGCCTGGCCAGAGGAGAAGGGCTTGGGGCTGCGTCCCTGTTTTCTCCCAGATTGCTGCAGATGTGCTCCATGGCCTTTCCCACACATTTGAAGCCTTTTAACAATAAATTGCTGTGTGCGAAATCTTGCTGCACACAAAATCCTGCCATGCTCCCTCCGCTGCTGCCAACTTCAAGCATTCAAGCACCATGAGTCAGACTCCTTTAAAGTCACAAGACTGCTTTAAAAATCTTGAGATCTTAAAAGATAATTTAGTCTGGCCTTTTTGGTTTTGGTTTGCCTTAACAATAACAGAGCCTTATTCTCCAGTTTGGGTGTGACTTTGGGAGCCAGGATCTCCTGAAACATCTCCCCTTCAGGGGCAGCACAGAGGAGGAGCTGAGCTCAGTGTTGCACTGCTCTGGTCCAGTGAAGGGCAGCAGCATTGGGGCAGTTGTTAACAAATGAATGTGATGGTGGATTGGTTTTGGCAAATTCAGGTTTTTAGGGACTTGGAATCCTCTTTACCTTTAAAAGTGTGACTCCAACATGTTCGTGTACATGTCGTAGGCTACAGCAGGCTTCCCTCTGAACACTTCAAGTGTTTTATGAAGTGAATTGTGCAGTCCTAAGGTGCAGCATGGAGGTGGAAAATGCTCTGTCAGCTCTGAGCACTGACAGGACATTTCCCTGCACCCTCCCATCAGTGAACTGTAGCCTGACTATGGGGAAAGTACCACTGGTTGTAAGCATTTCCATTGGAAGATGGACAGATGGATGATTGTGTAGGATGTAACATGTTTGCTGGGTTGCCCAGACACTCTTTAAACTTCTTTGAGTGGAACTGTAAACCCAGAAATCCAAGCAGCTCTATCAAACAGTGTTTGCAACTCAGCCAGTTGCAGTGATGCGTTTTGCCATTTCCTGGGGTGAAAGTACATGGGATGCATATCTTTCTAGCCTGATGCCTGTGCCCAGGAAAGACTGAGGGTGAAAATGTGGTGTAGCAGCATTGACTCATGCACCCCATGCCCAAGGAGGAAGGGACTTGATGTTATTGTGCTTTCACCAGGGGCCAGAGGCCATGTTAGGACTTGTCAGGGTACATGTGCCAGCAGATTCCCAAATGTCTATTGATGCTGGAGCCACTGATGTCCAGCTATTTAAGTCTAATCTTTGGAGAAGTTTAGTGCAAGTTCAGTCCTGGAGGTCTGGTGTTAGGCTTTGTGGGGGTTTTTTTTCCCCATTAGAAATCAGTTGGAAATGATGCTTTGTTGTGCTGTGGAGCCCTGGCATTGGGGGTTCATATGCTTAGGATTGAGCCTGAGAAGAGGTCAGTTTTGTCTTTTGAAGACCAACACTGCGTTTCACCCTTGGTATGTATTGTGGCTAGTAGTTCATACTGTGGCAACTCAGATACAAATTGACAGCAACTAAGCAAGCAAGTGATTTTTTTTGCATTTTAATCTCTTACCTTTTCTAGATATCCCACACAGTCTGGATTCCCCACATAGGCTCACTGCACCCACCCAGAAATTTTGTCCAGCCAGGTTTTTTTTACTATTTGCATTTGTATGGATCTCTGGAGGCCTATCAACATGTTTGGAGCAGCACTGTAGACCTGTCTTGGGGGCATGTGTCCAACAGGAAACATATGGGACTTTGTCCAACTTTCTTTCTCCCAGGCTGTCAGTTTTATTCCACGTACTGAGATGGGAAGGGACCCAGCAGATCTTGTACCTCATGGGAGAATGAGGTTTTTCAGGCACAGACTGGGAAACCCAGGACAAAGTATGACAGTGTTCACTGTGCCGGTCTGCTGGCATTTTGTACCTGGTTTGTATTGATCAGGTGTGAGGTCAGGGAAAAAAGGACCCTGCCATCCGTTTGGGTGATGGGATGTGCTACATCTTTAACTGATCTGTGGCAAAGCCAAGGCTTTATCCTGCTCCCCAGAGGCAGAGGGAGTCGTGTGACTGGGACAATGATTGTAGAAAGTCCTGAGGTACCAGTCCAGAGGTGGCTGAAATCAGTGTGAAGCTTTCCACTGACTTCAGTGGGCTTTGGATTAAGCCCTACTTGAGTTATTTCAGCCAGATGATTTACGAGGAAGTCTCAGTGGCAGCCTTGAAGGAGCTGGATGAACGCTTGGGCTTCCCAGCCATAGGATCCATACAGTGCTGGAGTGTCAGGGCTGTCACAGAAATGGGTTGCACTTAAGTGACAGGAAAAATCCTCTATGTAATTAAAACACAGGGGATGGACTTTCAACAAGGGAAAAAACAAATAGCACCTATTGCTTTGTGCCCCTTCCTAGGCAGGAAAGGATGTTCCCTTGAACGAAACTATTGAGTTTTGTCATTTTGATGTTGTCACTGGCACTGGAAGAATTAGCCTGGGGCTGGGTGGAGTGTGTGCGTGTGTCTGGAGGAGTGGTGCTTTCCAAGTATCTTGCTGATGCACTTTGCTCTGCCACAGTTGCATGCAGCTGCAGCGAAAACTTGAGGTGAAATACTTCTTGAAGTGACAATAAGCCTACTTCCTTGACTTCATCATAACTGAGGGAAAAATTTGGCCCTTTCAACTCGCTAAAGAACAGTTCTCAGATCAATCTGTTGAGCACTTAAGCCTCAATTTTACAACTGGCTGACTTGCCATTGTACCAGCAATGTATTTTCATGTCTCCATGGTGGGTTTGGTCCCCCACCCCCTATTTTTTTAAATTATACTAGGAAGCTCATCCAGTATGCTTCATTGCCATACCATCATGACTGAACACTTCAGGAAGGTCTTAGGGTCATTGTCAGACTGAGGCTTAACTTTCAGTCTGAACCACAGCTTTGTCCTGTGTAATGCTCTTCCCTAAGGGACTGCAGGTCATTTCATGGGGAAGGAGAGGAGTAGGTCAAAGGAGTAGGCAAAGAGAAGTGGCTATCTAGCATCAAATCCCAAGTCACTGAAAAGACTTTCTAAAACCACCCTGTAGAATGTCCTGACAGGGGCCACAGTTGTTCCTGAGTAAGGGGCTCATCTTTTTGCAAACCAATCAGATATTACTAAATATACCCTAAAAAGGGTATAACGCTGCCGTTAAAGCTGTATGGTTCCTGATAGCATTAGTTATTAAAGTCAGAAGGAAAGGAAAGGAGAGGAAAGAAGAATGGGAAAGGGAAAAGAAAAGAGAAAAGAAAGAAAAAGGATCCAACAGTTCAATTGCAGACTCCTTCCAGTCTCTTACTGAAACAGTTTTATAAGGCATTCATGTTCATGGATGTGGGTTGGGGAATGCTCATAAAAATAACCCAGGTTGCAGATCAGGGATGGTAGCAGCCTGCAGCAGGCTGAAAGCCTCCAGGGGTGGTAACTTACTCAATGCAACTTCAGTTAAAAGGGGACACTTGGTTACTCCCAAAACTGATCTTGGTACAGCTGTAAAAGGAGCCAGGTGAATTTCAGTCCAGATCCATGAAGGCATGTACAGAACCAGAAAGACATTTAACGTGACTTTTACTGTTCCCGTTGTGTCTGGTGTAGCTCAGGTAAACATACACAGGACCGATTCATCAAGTTAAGGTAAATCCAGCAGGGCACATCATTGCAGGACAATGAGAAGTATGTTTCTTGTCTTCTGGAGAGGTAAGACAGGACACATTTGTTTCCATAGCATCTTAATGCTTCTGGAGAGCCAGGAAGTGTCCTCCTTGTCACCCACAGAAAGTAAACAATTTCCTTTGCTTGTCCAGGATGATAAAGGTGTTTGTCCGTGTTAGATCAACACTGAATGACCACAAATAACTTTGGAAGCTCTTTCTCATTCCTGCAATGGAGTTATCCCTAGTATAGGGTGTATATTAGTGACAAATGTGAAACGGTGTTGAGGGCTTAGGAATGAACATAAATGGTTCCTTTCTGTGGTTTGTTTGTTTGTTGTTTTATGTTTTGTTTTTTTTTTTTCTTGAAACACTAGGACTTGCCCATTTCTTGTTTCCAAGTGTCTGCTTATATTTTTATTAAAGAGTGTTCAGAGACTGTGCTTCAGTTCAGGCTTGTGTAGAGGGAGAGGACAATGTGATCCTAATATAAGAGAAGCTGGCTGCGTATGTGCACCGTGTAATTTCCCAATGTTCATGTTTTGTTTTAGAACTGTACTTCCCCAAAAGCTCAGTCTCTGTCCTCTTGAGGGCTGTGCCCTTTTCTATTCCAAGCCTCTTTTGCTACTAGAACAGAAACTACAGGGGTTTTACCTCTCCACGAACTTCATATATCCTGAAGTTGCAAATACTTTGAGGGTTTGTGTTTGTCTTTCCATAAAATACTCACCTTCTGGCAGAGCCGAGACATGACATCTGCCCAGGAGTTAAATATTAAGACAATGAATAAATAGGATTAGAAATGTGTGAGAGCTGAGAACAAATTGAAGCACAGTGCTCCAGCTGTTAACCTGTCTCCACAGCTGCCTTGAATTCCAGGACCGACAGGACATACTTGGATTGTTGAGGTGGGTTTGGCCCTTCACACTGCGTTGTTGTTGTGCAGTTCTTGGAGCTCATTCTTAACCCAGACAGAAAAGCATGACCCAGTGGCTCATTAAAACATGCTCTACTGCAGCCACTCTCAAGTGAGAGTGGATACTACACAAGTCTTTGCTATTGTAGCTTTTCTAATGCCCTGGAGGAAATAGCCAAACATATGCAAAGCTCAGTAGAATGTACTGCATAATTTTACAGCTTTTGTGTATTTTTTTCAGATTATATTTTCTATAACATTGTTATGAAGAAATGTTTTATAAAATAAGCTTTGGTCTTCCAAATAAGACATATAGAGTATTAACTTTACTGAGCTAAACTCGCTGCAATTCCTAAGCAGACAACAAAATCAGCTCCTTATTATTTCATATGGTAATCCACATATATGTCAAGGTCATTCTGTAATCTGAGTACTACATGTACTATACCAGCCAAACCTTTAGGAGGACAGCCCAAATCTAGCACCTGGACAGCTAGAAAAATGCTCCATCTTTAATCCCATTCAGCAGAGTGGCAGGAAGGCTTTGGAAACACCAAAAAATTTTGGAAATTCTTGGGTGAAAAGAGAAATCCAATCCTATAACCAGGTAACCTACCTGGAAATCCTACCTTTGTTTCCTACTGTATATTTGTTAGCTTTAACTGGATTAGAGTCCTTCATGAATTGAATCTTATTTAAATGCCTAATAAATACAGGCATGAAGACACAAAGCTAATTATTGACAATTTTAGCATGCCTATTTAAAAGAGCACCATGTGAGGAGTAATACAATATGATATTTTATCATGATTTTCAGAATTAGACCAAGACATAGGCATTGCACAAAGAAAATCATGAGTCTGGAGGAATGTAGCTGATGCAGTACAAATAAGTGTCCGTGGCTTTCCTGCCATGTTTATGTTGAAAAATAATATCTCTTTAGTAACATCTCTTTGGTATGTTATATGCAGATTAGCAGTATGAAGTCTATTAAGCTAGAGTAGCCTGCAGTGCTCTTGCAACACTGTGCATCTGTCATTATACTTCAGTGTGAATCGTATCTGTCATCTAAATTTGCTCATATGAAAGACTTCAGATACTTGAAATGCAAAAAAGCTGCATTAAGTGAACATTTGCCTAAGGGTGCAAAGACAGAGGCTCTTCAAACCCTTCAAACTTCCTATAGGAGCCACAGTGGGAGCAGTGTGATGTCTGTGTATGTCCCTTGGAGGCAGACATGGAACCTGAGATTGCCCAGCAGCATTTTCTGTTCCCTGCCGAGGAATACCTCAGCCCTTCATGTAGGTTGACTTCAGTTAACTCTCTATAGCAGAGACCAAAGACACCGTTCTAAACTGACCCAGAATAAAAGAGGTTCAGTTCTTGGACCCTGATCTACTTTTGGCAGAGTTTTTCTTAGGCAGGGCAATCCCCCATCTTCATTGATCTGGACAGCCAGTCAGTTGTCAGGAAAACCTCCCTGAACTATTTCTAAGTCTTATTAGATGCCTAACTCAGTCTCTCTTCGTAAATAAACCCAGTTGATCTGTGTCCCTCCCTAGACAGTAAGTATATAACTGAGCTCTCAGATGCTTAGTCATTTTCCACGTGCCTGATATCCAGCTAGCATAAGAGGCAGGGTTAATTTAATTCATTGTACAAAGCATTCTCAGGCCATAGGATTGTGTCTAATAATTAAATAATTAAAAAAGTATTTTTCAGGCAAGTACATTTGATATATTTATCTTTGGTAATATATTCTACAGGCTGCATATGCATGTTGCAAGTGGCTGGTGACATATATCCTGATTGTTCGACCTGCCCACTGAGACTGGCCATGCAGGAGGGTCTTGATGCATATTTGGGCAGAAAGCCATCAAGTGCTGCTCATCCCACTGGTTATTTCTCACAGCCCCTGCCATGCAGGTTGATTGCTAGTACAGCCCTCCTTGCTGTTGTCTAAGAGGGACAGTGGGAGCAAAGTCTTGCATTGCCCTCTTGCCATAGCACCCAGAGCCTGAACCTAGAGGCTGAGGAGCTACTTATACATAGAGCATTTTGGGATGGACTTGGGCTGGTGGTCCTGAGCTCAGTGAGCTGCTCTCCATATGTGGTGACACAACATTTTGTTCTGGGGGAGATATTGATTAGGGGCTGCTCTGAAGGAGAACATTGTCAGTGTTTAATTTGCTCTTTTACTGTGAACAGAAGAGAGTAACTAGAAACAGCCTCTGAACCCACAAATTTCCACATCGATATGATCTCTTATTACATTATGATCTCTTATTATTACATTGCAATGCCTTCTTCTTAGTGAACAAAACCATTGTTGAACTTGTTGCTTAACTGTGTTACTATTCTTCAGGGCATTCTGGGCTCAGAATGGTAGAAGCTATTTGGCATGATAGAAACTTGCAGTTATTGCCCAGCTTTAAGACTCTCTAAGGAATGACATAAAAATAAATTTAGCCAGTGTGTTCCTAGGAACATCTGCTTCTCAGTGTGAGTTTGCATTTTATTAACATCTTTATGATCTAATATCTGAAATTAAATCAGATAATCAGAAGATCAGATTTCCCTTTAAAAAGCTTAGGCCAGTTGGTTTGCAGGGATAATAGATGAAATAAAATCAAACGCTAACAAGTTTTACACATGAATAAGCATAGTCTGTAAACACTATCAAATCGCTGACAGCCTGGGCAGAGTCATCATCAGTCATCAACAGCTCAGTTGAAAGAACTGTAGTGGGAAAATGTGATTTGCCAATGAAACTCCAAACTGATTTCAACTTGCAGAAGCATCTCATTTGGTTGATTAGCTTCTGCATTTTTGGCTTTGTGCCTTGAAACAAGTTTTTAATTAGTGAAGATGAAAGTTTATCAGCAGCTTTATTTCTCTCATCATAACCTACTTATTAGCTCATGCTAAACAAGGAAAATCCCTCTTGCCAGAAGATTGTCCTTGTGCAAACAAGGTCTTTCACAGAATAAAGTCATTGGGTGGCTGTGCTTCTTGGGCAACTTAATTCATCAGCAAACAATGTTCAAAAAATGTTCCTGGCCAGAAATAAGGTCAGTGGGCAGCTACTCCTTATAAAAGAAGTCTAATGACAGCAGGGTGCCTGGAAATGCTGGCCTGCAGCCTGACCAGAGGGTCAGGTTAATAGAAGCGATGTAGTTACAGATTGGGAGGAGCAGTAGTTGTGTCAGTGTCACAGCTGAGCCCTTCTCTTCCTGGGGAGCAGCAAGGATGCTGGCAAGTGGTAAAGTAAGCAGAATGCTTTTCATTTCACTTATTGGCAAGTACAAACCAGTGGGTAGTGTATGTGAGAGTTAAAGGTTAGCTTCATCTTGCTTGACATTCAGGAAATGTAAATACGTGTTTTTCTCCTCTTCATGTGAAACCTGTTGATTGGTCCAAATAGACTTGCTTAATAATAACCTTTACTGGAGAATCTGTTGAATAAAAGGCCAGCAAGTTTGTCATGCTGACATAGAAAATCAAGGGAAAGCTGCAACTCAACAGCAAGTTGTGACCGTCTTTTGGTTTTTTTCCCTGTCATTTGCTGAAAACACGCCTCAGTTTCCTTTGAGGTAGCTCATTATCCATTTTCAATGCAGACATTATTTAAGACAACAACTAGGGCTGCTCTAGTAAAAGTTATCTTCTAGGTGGACTGTGTCCTTGTGCTGAGACCATAAGAGAGGTGCTGAAAATTAGTACTCAAAAGCAGATCTTCTCAAAGGTTTGGCTAAGTTACTTCTCCATACTACTACTTCTCTTTTCTGCCAGTCTGAGACAACATTTTGGTGTATAAACTGATTAACTTGAGCAAGTGCTCCATTCCTTGTGACCCCTTGTATGATGTAAACCTAATAGATATCATGGTAAATTTTTAAGTCAATTAAATACACACAGTGGAAACCAACCAAATTACTGTGACACCATTTACTGCTTGTCAGCCAAACCTCTTGCCAAAACAACATGGGAGGCTAAGCCCAGCCACACTAGATGATCTCCAGGAATCCTTTTCAGCGTTAACTATTCTGTGATTTGGACTGGGAGGTTTGCATTGATTTACTGCACTTGGCTTCAAACCAGGTTTGAGGTAAACTTTTGCTACTTCTGTGCAGAGACAATGACTGTGTAACTGTAAGGAGGTGCATTGGTGGTGGACTCCTGATGAGCAGTCTCTGTTGATCTTCACTTTCCATGCCAATCCCGCTTCTTCCTGTAGCTGCTTTTGTTTCTGCTGTTAATTTGACTCTGCGGAGGGATGGGAGGCACAGGTGATTATAATAGACAGGGAAGCTTGGACATTGATCTACCTCCAGTGCCTTAATGTTATATGTTGTATGAGGTCAGGTGCAGATCAGGGAAAGGCTGGAATTAGATAGGTGAATCAGATGTTATGCACATCCTCCAACTGCTATTGACCACGTGTCAAGAAACAGAGAGCTCAAGGACTTGCTTCAAGCCACTGCAGAATCAGCCAATGACTACAGCTGTTCCTGTTCCTGGCAGCTGAATTCCTTGGACTATTACATTTCAAAGGAGTGTTCTGCAAAGGTGAATAGAGAGGCACTAGAAAAAAACCCCCTGAGCAACATAACTCTTAAAATGAGAATAGCACTGCAGAAGTGACCGAAAACATGTACAGTTACTTGTTCACAAGACATACAGCTTCTTACCACGAGACAGGCTCCCATGGATTACAGCTTAACTCTCAGAAATACGTCTTTTGGGGTTGGGGGTGGGGAGGATGTTTTTGTTGAGCAGAATTCCAACAAGCAGATAGTGCTAACAGAAGCAAACTACTTTCATAGTGATAGGGAGAATATCAGATACCCTGTGTATCAATCCTGGGAATTTCATAAAGGCAGTACTATCATGCAGTGGTGAGAAATATATAGGGCTGAAGTTGACCCCAGAGCAGAATGCTTACTTAATATAAAGAATAAAACTTCTTCCAACTGTGTCTTTAAGCAGAGAAAAGAATATAAATAGTATAAATGGCTTTTAGTGAAATGGATCTTTTGGGAAGGGGAAGAAAAAACCAGCCAACAAACCTCAAATTTATTTTTAACCTTCTTCTGAATTCAAAAACTTTTAACCAAAACCTAGCAATCAGATTTTCACAATGACTACAGTTGAAAAGTCAACCACCACAAAAGGCTGCCTCCACTCCTCTCACTTAGTGCTTATCATCTTGCCAGAGGACCAGAGCACAGCAGAGACTGGAGAGGAAAGCCCTTTTCATGAACCATGTGCAGATGATTTTTTGTCCTTGTGCAGTCTCATGAGATGATTATACCATTGCATTGGTTTGTCACATCATGCCATCCCTTGAGGTGAAGTCCTCAATGTTCAGACTGTTTTCTCCCTTTTTCCCACGTAGAAAATGTTTATGACTGGTTAGAAGGGAAAAAAAAATGGTATACTTCCACAGGAACAACACGACTGTAGTTTTTTTAGAATAAGCTTCTTTTACTAACCTGCAATCATGAAGCTCAGTGATCCTCACAGCTTTTTCAAGTTCATTTTCAGCCCGTACAAAATGACAAGCTTTTTCTGGGCACTGTTGCTCAGATCATTCCTGAGATTCTCCAGCAGCTACTACTTCAGTGTCTTAATAAGGCAGCACCATAGCTGGGAAAGACAAGAGGTGGCTTTTCTAAACATTGGCAACACATGGATTCCTTTTATGGTCCAGCTTGCACAGTGGGGTATTCCTCTGAAGGTCAGCGACATGGATAACAAAGTGCTTCCCACGGCAGCTTACTTTTTGAGTGCAGGCATCACGTGTCTGGTGCCACTGTTCAGGCTGTTCTAAAAAGGAGAAAGAAATAGTTGGGTAGGGAAGTATAGAAAAAGGGGGGGGAAAGCAGAGCCTGAAGTGCTGTGTGTTTTGTATTGATGCTATTGCTGTGCTCACTGGGGCTGTAGGATGTATTTGTGACTCTCACACAGAGAATGTGTATGCGTGTGCTGGGCTGATATTGCATAAACAATGCCCCTAAGAAATGCCTCTGTAGGGTTTCAGGGTTCAGGTCACCCCACAGCAGTACCAAGGGCAAATTTTCATGTCATGGCTATCAATTTGGCTTTTCATTCTCCTAACAAAATGGGATGGAGTGCTAATGACCTTTTCAAGCCGGTGAGTTATGATAGCTGGAGGGTTTGTCTGTGCTGGAATGCCACAAGATGAATTTGTTTAAGGAAAAGGTTTCATTCTGCCTGCCTTCCCCTTCTCTCTTGTACAAGGTAGAGAGTATTTTCTCTTATTAGCATGTAATCATCTTAGACTGAAGGGTTGCTTAAGTTTCTTCAGGGCTATAGTCTTATTTCTCACCAACATTTTTTCATGGAATGGGTGAATCATTTCAATATTCTAACAGGAAGGAATATATTGGTGATTAAATTAATATGAGAAAATCTCCTACTAAGTAATGAAAATATCATGTTTTGTCAGGCCTGAATGTGTACAGGATATGCATAAATTGAATGAAGAAAATATATCTTCAAGGTAAACCAGAAATATTTAGGCAAATTCAATGGATCTGTAATCTATTATTTTGTTTAATCTAATTTTTCATTTTAGAGATTAGGAATGACTTTTCTGTCACCAGCCCATCTTCATTTATTTATTGGTTGTTGTTCCCTCAATGTGGGCTGTACCATCATTGGTTTTTAAGCCAAATTCTATTTGCTAATACAGTACCTATTAAACTATGAAGAGAATGAAAGACTTCAACTGTGTCATCAGCTCTAATTTTGAGTAAAGAGAAGTGCTTGAAGGTGTTGTTTTGGTAACTTACATCTTAAAAGTTAACTCTCTTCATCTGTTTCCCTGTTCCTTTGCTGGCTCCATGCTGATTTCACCTATCATGCTCACATCATACTTACAATGAGATCCTGATGTAATGACTTTGATGTCATTATAGATCTTGCATGCTTGTGGTTATGCTGACTTTGGAGGAAATGTGACTTCTCAGCTTGTTGGCTGCATGGTTTTGCTGAATATAATGTCTTGCTTTGAGGAGATAAAGGCATAAATACACAGAAGTGGAGTAAATATCTGAAAACATGCAGTTTAGTTGATGAAAGCTTTTAAACTCCTCTCCGTGCCTGTAGGTAACAGAAGAATTCTGAAATTCAAGCAATTATTAATGAATATATTTTAAAACAAGATAGATCTAGGAGGGGAGCCATTTAACAAGCTATGTTGTATCTTCATAGCTATTCCATGTTAAGTTGCATTCAGTATTTAAGGCTTGCTTTCACTCATTTCAATCTGAATCCTTTTTTCAGTGGTTGTGCACATTTAGTAATTTTTCTGGGTTTAAGGGATTGGTATAACTGAGGGCAGAGATCATCATCACACTGCTGGAAGAAAATACTGGTAAGATGTCTTGCTGACCAGAAATGACTTTCCCATCACCAACCCATCTTCATTTGTTTCTTGGTTGTTCTTCCCCCAGCTTGGGCTGTATGTACGCTGTCATCAGTTTTTATGCCAAATTCTTTATGAAAGTCAATAGGGAGTCCTGCGCAAAGGGAAATGACATAATCTCACCCTTTAGTCCTACCTACAGAGAAGCAGACTTGTGGAACACACACATTTTCCTAATTACCAAGCACTGAATTTACAGCATGTGTTTGTTTTCTATTGACATCTGGCAGCTACCTAACATATTGTACATTGGACCGTTTGTATTCAAGACAATAGTTTCTAATAAAAAAATCCTGAATGTTGTCTTTATTTGGATTACATTTGGTAAATGTTGAGGTCTTCAGTGCTCAGAGGTAAAGAATCTGCCATTTTAATGGGCAAAAGTGGATGTTCGTAGCAAAAACCATTTCCTTGTCCCACTGAAGCACATGATTTTGTAGGCTGCCACTTTTTGCCCAAGCGGTAACTGCATTTTGCTAGAGATATGTGTCTAGAGTTTGTAAAAGGTGCTTGATAGAAAAGATGCTTCTGCAAATGTAAACTATGATCAGATGAATTGTCAGCTTTTACAGGAAATGGGTTTCCGTGTTCATGACCTACTGCTATGGTCCCTTCAAGCTGTTCTGCAACACAGGATAAACAGAGTTGCAGAAGGCGTTTAAAATTAATACTTTTTTTTTTTTTTAAATAGGACAACCTCTTTGCTAGTTAAAATTTAGACTCTTTAAACCTTAAATATTTAATTTGATGAAGTAAGGATGTAAGCACAAACATAAAGAAATCTGTCCAGCGTAGACTGCTTGAAAGGTAGCTGAAAGTGATTCCTTGAGTTGGGAATAGTAATGCCATTTTTACAGCTTTTATTACTTCCTTTAGCACCAGAGAGCCTCTCATAATACAAGCTGCTTTGTACATTCCCATTGCTCAAAGCATTGGAGATCTTGTCAATTATTTACTCTTCAGTTCTTTACTCAATGTAAATCTCTGCATCGTCCTTGTAACACGGTAGTGCTGTTACTTTAGCTTTGCCAGTAGGGAGTGATGAGGCACTCAGTGGCACAGCCACAAACCTATCAGAGGGTATGTATGAATGCTTTTTGTTTGCTTATTTTTTTATTAGATCTTCTCCAAGCTGCAGCTGCAGAATTTGGAGAATGATGTAGAAATCACCCAGGCCCAATGTACAGGCCATTTTTAGAAGGATAAGCCATGAAAAACAGCTTTAGTTATAGACTTCAGGAGTCCTCCCCCATAAGTTTTAAGCTCTTTGGAGGTTTGCCCACCTCACTTGCATTTAATAAGAACTCTGTATATTTTATTGCAGGGGAAATTGTATGCAGAGCCATTGCTTATCTCTGCCACTCACTGTTGACTCTTGGATGTTGATAGGGAGATACTGCAGTGCATGTCCTGATGATTTCCCTGGCAAGAAAGGATATAATTAGGTTGACAGCCTGATAATACCGGGACTTCCTGGCTGTTGGCTGGCTGACACTGAGTTGGTATGAGGTGAGTTGCATAGGATACAGGGGTTTTATGGAGCAGCTCTGTACTTCATTCAATTAATGCCTTCAGAAGCTGGAAAGGAGGAACAGCACCTCCTTGTAGCCCTTTTCTATTGGATTTTGTGGCATTTCACCTGGCATGGCTTTTGTTTAAGAGCAGACTGAATGAAGAGTCTTTCAAATGCTTGTGCAAGCTTTAGAGTCACATCTTGAAAGGCCAGTGGATAGAGTACTTCAGTATGTTGTGGAGTATCTGTGTGAGAAGGATGTGGAAGACATCTGGAAACTTATTCTGGCCAAAACTAACAAACATAATGCTTATATTTTGGGAAAGCAATCAGAAAACAGGACAGGAGCAATACCAGACCCTTTGACTGAAGGTACTCTTCTGCCATTTGGGAACTGGATTCATCACCTGGGAACTGGATTCATCACCTGGGATAGCAGCTATGGACATATCAGATTAATATTTTTTCCCTGTTTTTGTTTTCCTCTTTTTTTTTTTTTTGTCTCCTTAAACTAGAACCACATCCTTATTTCTTGTAAATGTGCCTTTTGTCATCATGGGTTTAGAGTGTCAGAGCATATTTTACTTTAAGCTCCATCTTTAATCACTTAGTGGCAGACCTGGGAATAGAAGCTGTGTCTCAGCCACAGGACCACATCATCTCTCTAAGACAGAGAACAGCTGTGAGCTTTCTTACAGAACACCCTGCTCTGCAGTTTGCTTGCAACTTGCAATTTGAGCATTTCATAAACTAGGGCAAATGCAACTTATGAGTCTCAAAAGACGCAGAACTGCCTGCAGTCTTGCTTAGGCAAAAGAGGGGAATGTGGCAGTTGAGCCTGTGCATTTAGTGAATGTTGGGAACAGATAATAAATTACTATTTCTAGGGGGAAAAAGAAGTTTGCTTATGTAACTCAACTCCACTTGCTAGACTTCCTCCTCCCTAGCCTCATTCCCCATTATTTATCAATTAAATATGCTGGGAGTAGTGGGCTGCTGACCACAGAATTGGGGAGAGGGTGGAAATAATAGTTGTTATCCTGTTCCAAAAGCCATAAAATCGAATGCCAGAAAGAATGAGAGTCAGATGTAGATGATGCTGTTGAGTTGCCATTGGTGGAACAGAATGTGCTGTACTATCCAGATCTGGTTCTTCCTGTGTCTAAAAGCATACACTATGACTGAAATATGGATGTCAGTCTGTAGCACTTGTGTGGTTTATAGACTACTCATTACATCGCGAAACTGTGGGCAATAGATTAGATTACCATTAAAATGTCATGTCTCAAACCAGCTCATTTTGCTGTGCAAACTCTGTCTCCACTGAGAGTTGCATGCAAATGAAATCTTATCATTCAGGCACTCAAAGGTGGTTGTTTGCCTATCCCTTCTGTCAGCAAAATTTATATTGATTTCATCATTACAAAAACTGGATGAAATGCTTGTTTTTCATGAAAATCTGTATGGGTAGAAGCTTTTGGTGATGGGATGGGAGCGAGCAAAGTGTGCTGAAAACCAGGAAAGTTTATCCCAAACACTTTTTCAGAAATGAAACTGGGAGGGAGAGGGGAAAAGTTGTACATATCCTGCAAGGTGACAATGAGTGGCTCTGGTTTTCTCCAGGTGGAGAACACTCTCTGAAGTGGAAGACTGCTCCATTAAGAAATTAGGATAGAGGCTTTGTATCCTAATACTGAGCTGTGAACCTCGTGTCCTGAGAGGATTGTGACACAGGGCAAAATGGTGTTTCTGGGGGAGGGCACAGGGGGCGATGGTATCACTGTGAAAATTACACTGCTGCAGTGTGAATTACTTTGTTGCTTGGCTCCTCTCCTCTGCATCAACTAAATCCTGCTTAGCAACTCCTCTTTTGCTGTTAGGTGTATTAAACCTGAAATCAGTGTTTTTTCAGTACTACTGGCAGTCACAAATTGGAAACCAGCACCAAATATTTAAATTAAATGTGAACTTGAAACTAGTTTAAACTGTTATTCATTTAATGAACTGCAACTCGGTCCAAATAATTACTTTTAGAAGTCTTTTTTAAATTAAAATCTTAACTTCAAGGAGCCAAACTGAAATCAAACCAAAGCTGAGCCGAAAAATATACATTAGTTGAACTTTATGATCAGACTTCTGCTACGGAGTCTGTATTGCTATGAATTTCTTGCAGTCTTAATTAACACAGGTTGTAGCTGATTGACAGTGAAATTGCAGAGAATATAGTCAAGCAGTTACAGGTAGTACAAAGTGTGGTCACAACTCATCAATTAAACGTGGGTGGAGTCATTAGCAAATGTGACCCAGGCACCGTGATTGCACTGAAAGCCTCCTCCTTTGTAAGGAGATCTGAAAAGGGACAAACCAGGATCTCTTTCACCTACCTTTATACTCCAAGATGTAACTGCTTACCTGAGACCAGGAGATAAAAAGAAAGGCTACAGTTCCTGGCAGGGAGTTAAAGTGGGCTACTGGTCACCCTGTTAGACCCATCTGATGGGACACATGGATTTTATCAAGTAAAGGTAGTGGGGTCCCTTATCCCTACTCATCACAGGTCTACCCTGCCCTAAAAAAACACACCAGCAGTACGTGCATTCTGGTGTCATGAGTTACCTCAGTGAAGCCTCCCACGGATTTCTAAAGTATATTCACCTCTTTTTTTTTTCTTTTATTTTTTTCTCCTTTTAACCAAGCTCAAAGCTGAAGGCTACCAAAACAATAAGAATATATGTTGGCAAGTACTGGGATTGATCAGACCAAGTTTGGTCTAGTGCAGAGATTTAAAAATGGAAGGACAGACTAGGAAGAAGCATAAATTTTTAAAACATCTCCTGTGAGTTGAGTTGCTGGCACATGACTCTGCACCAGGTGGTTTCCCAGTGGGGCAGGATTTTACCCATGAGGCAGGATTTTACCCATGGGGCAGGGGTCCTAACATGGTCCCTCCCTGGATCAAGGCTCTTGCTGTGTGAGAGCCTCTGGGCAGCCAAGGAGGTGCTGAGAAACTTGCACGCTTTTTATTTTAGCTCAGCACCTCGCATTGCAGATGCTTAGGTGCTGGCCTTTATGACCACAGGTATTTGGCCTGTGATAAATGTACTAGTATCCAGGAAAGCCATGTTTAGAATGAGTTGAAAACAGGTACCAATAAGGCTAGCTGATGCAAGAGCATTTATTATCAATTTTAATAGTTCTTTAAACAGGTCCTGCATTTGTATATACCTCCTTTGTTGGAATAAAAATCTTTCTTGGAGGCTACCAGACAGCTATAAATAGCTGTCTCGAGTATTTATAATGAGGATTATCTCAGGAGAAGGTATTTTTAACTTTGCACATTGTTTAGAGTAGGAAATTCTTTTAATGCCCTCTTTTTCCATTCCCAGTGCCATTAGCTTTTTCCCACCCCCTCTTATGATGTGTGCCTTGCTCGCTCTTTCTCTCTCTCATTTCCTTTACGGTTCAAGGTTACAGCCAATCTGCTCCAGAGACAGGCCTAAGTTTATTTCTTTTTTTAAAGGAAAATGCTAACTTTGGCCTTTTGTGACTGTGTGGGAATTCAGTTCATTTCATGGGGCTATCCGAATGTAAATGAGATATCTCACTAGGCTGTCACTGTAAATTGGGTAATGAATGAGCACTTTATTTCTCTTGCACATGGAACTAATGTGCTTGTTAGAATAACAGTGGCCAATCTATTTTATACTCCCACAGAAAGTATTCCTCTCCTTCTTGGCAAGTTTGTGAGAGCTGCTACTTGTACCGATACTCAAGTTAATGCTGGACCAAAAAAAAAATTACATTATGGTAAATTATACTTGTAACTAAAAATATGGTTCCCAGCAAAGTCTGTTTTCACACAAGTCAGTAAATGACTGCAATTGATGCCTTAGGACTTTATATATTTGTAAATATACGTATATACATTTATATATTTGTATACTTGTAAATTTTTATATAGCTCTATAGCTTCTCATATTGAATGTAGCAACAAGCAGTTTCTAACTCTGTGCTAACAATCCTGAATTTCTGTGTTAAGGGTAAGATAGCGACTAGAACATCTTGCTTGGGACTCACGTGCCAGGACTAGAATAATAAGATACCATATTGTGGTCCAAACAAGATAGAAGATCCAGGGACCTTGGAGAAGCTCCAAGAAGGGAATGTGGCGTGAAGATGATGATGGTGAAGAAGTAAGGGGTTTTGAGACCCCCCAACTCAATTCTAAAGAGGCGTGCCAAGCTGAGGGAGGTTCTGAGAATGGCACCAGGGTGGATGGTTCTTGGGTTGGATGAAACCTTTAGTTATGGTAATTAAGTGGCATTTTAAAATAGCAAGCACCCCTATGCAGAGAACGTGTCTGTGTACTTCGTGAACCTGAAGAGCTTTTCAGTAAAGAACTACTCTCTACCTCCCGTGGATAATATTGCCTCAAAAGTTTTTTCCTCGATTTTAGGCAACACTATCCACAAAATTGTCAAATATGTGTTAATTTGAGAGAAAGTGATGTGTAGACTGTGGGCCAGGTTAAAAGCAGGGAGAAATTGACCCAATCTGAAGGGCACCCTTCGAGAGAAGTTGACCTGTCAACAGTTGTGCAATCTAGTAAGGCCTTTTTTGAATTTTCCGGGGTTGTTTTTAATCTTGAGACACTGACACGTGCAAAACCTAAAGGTTAATGGAAATTAGGTAGCTTCTAGAGAGATTGTCAGGATGAAGTTTTAGCAGGTTATTCTACATTTAAAATTCGGTGACATATGTCCTGTCCAGAGAGTCGGATTTTAAAAGGTATTTCAATACCTTGTGAGATTGTCTTTGAAATCGCTGATGTGTCATGGGACTCAGCAGAAGATAATCTGTGTGCTCTTGAAAATGTCACATAGGTTCTCTGTCAGCTGCCCCAGAGCATCCTTTGAGCCTGTAGGAGGAGATATTTGGGGTTTTTTTGAAGATGAAAGGTGGATGTTTCAAGCCTCTCTTTCTCTGCACAGTAGATAAAGATAGGATTTGTGGCCTGTAACCCACCTGCCCGTGTTTGTGAAATGGTGCTGTTGACCTCATGGGAATTGTATTTGGGTTTTTGACAGCTCATGTTACTTACTGTTCATTTCACTACTGTGTTTGTGTTTGCCACATAAATATGTGGGTAGATAGGTACACATAGCCTGCAGGTTTGAAATGCTGGTGTGTTGGAGGGATGGGCTCCTGGCTGCACAGCCCACTTGATGTGTCAAGGATTAAAGAAAAGAAATTGGCAGGTTTAGTGGGTTCACCAAGCTGCTTTCTGCAATCCTCTTTCTGGTCAGAACACAGGAGGGGGAGAGAATACAGTGGAAAATTAGGCAGACCCAACAGAGAAGGACAGGAAAACTCACATAAAACCTGCTCAGTGCAGCCTGCACCTTGATCTGGCCTGCTGAGTGAGCAATGTCATAATCACACAGATCAGGGCTTAATTTCCCATCTGTAATGTTGTTTGCCTGAAGAACAGAAGTTATTAAACATTACTATTAAACGGAAGATTTGACCTTTGTGACGGTGTAAATGTTAGGGAAACATGCCTGGTGACTGGAGAGAGGCTGAGTGCTCAGACACCCCTTGGCAGAGGAACTGTGGTATATTTCAAGCAGCAGAAGGGCTGGGACATCCTGCCCAAAGGCTGCTGATGACCCACTCCAGGCAGATTTTTGGAGGCTTGGAAGACCTTTGCTGAAAACCATCAACAATCCACCTGGATAAGAGCCCTGGGGAGTACAATAGGGAGCATGCAGGAGGCTCAGCTACTCCTGCCCTGGGCAGGCAACATCCAGAGGAAACAGCAGCAAGCAGATGGAAGCAGCACTTGGGTTTGTGCCTTAGTCTAGGGACAGTACTGGCCATGTTATTCCATCAGGGAGGCCATAAAACATTGGAGGTCAGCAAGAAAAAAGCTGCTGGATTGCAGCCCCGCTGATGTCTTGACTGCCAAGCCAAAAATGGCAGGGTGTGCCCTGAGTGGAGGTTTTCTGCATGTGCCATAGCCTTGAATAAGAGGCAGCTTTGCTGTGGTAGCTTGCAAGGGTGCCAGGTGTAATGAGTCCACTAAAACGTGGCTGCAAACCACCAAGTTTCTTACATTCTCACTTTATGGAATGTAGTTAAATGATTTCTTTCAGTTACCTTGTCTGTCTTGTCTGATGAAACTGGTTTTATTCAATTTTCAATCAATTTTTCTCCTTTCTCTGTTGTCTAGAGTATGACTAGATCAAACTTCCCCCTTCTGTCATGACCATTAGTAGCTTAATTATTTTTTTTTTACATGAAGATTTTTTTAAAATCTCTCCCAGGCTGTAGTTACATAATATTCAAGGTCACAGTAATCCTAACAGGCTCTGCCTCACTTAGTAGGACTGGGATAATGGAAATGAAAATGCCTCAGCAGGACTTTTTTGCAGGATTTTGCTGCTGCATACATAATTCATGCGACTTGATCCATGAAAGATGATGTCATCATTGCATTTAGCTGTTTAGTATCTTAAATTTTTTAGTTGCAAGGCAGAAGTAGAAATTATTTGGGCCTCTTCTCTCAGAGCATAAGGAAAATATTGAAATTCCAGATTTTTATTTTTTTTTAATATTGCTGTTCTGTGCATATTCTTAAGTGGCTTTGAATCCAAGTGGCATATAATTAAAAATTAGCATGTATATAGGTGTACGGGGTCTTTCCAGAGATGTTTTGTGTTATCATTCCTTGTGTTCCCTCTATTTCCTCTCTGCTATCTTCTCAGCACCACAGTCCTTCATTTCTAGTTCACAGTCATCCTCACAGGTGTTACTCACTTCAGAGGAAAAAGTTTAATGTGGTTTCACTGGAGGCAGAGGAATGGTGATCTAGGGGAAAGCCGACCAGCTCTAAAACTCATGGCACTCCATTCATATTTTTCTATTTCTGATATTCTTTGTCCTATTTTCAGGATGGCTGGAAATGTATTTTGTGTTTGAAAATTGTGAGCTCATATGTGACAATTTTCAGAGAATATCAGGTGAACAAATTTGGTGCCTTCTGACATGAAAATACAACTTATTCTTCAGTATTGAAAAGTATATTGTAAACAAAGGGCTGTGTCCACTCACTTTCTGCTTATGGGCTCCCATCCATGACATAAACACAGAATGTGATTGCCTGAGCACAGTGTCATCAGTGAAGCTGCATGAAGATGGAATTTGGCTTGACCTTTGGCAGAAGTCTTGCATAGCTCCTTGCCAAAAGTGACTTCAGCAGACATATAGCTACTGCTAAAATATAGCCACTGCTTCATCAAACCTTTTGTTTAAAGGGCTTAAAAGCAATTAGGACTGGTAATGGTTGACCTACCACTTGTGTGGTAAGAATTTGTGCTACAGCTATTCTTCTGTGCCCAGTCTATGGGGCAGAGCAAGAACTCCTTTCCTTGGTTAGTGTTATCTCATTAGGATGAGCTGTAATAGCCTGAGTGGTTATCTCTGCAATCCTTTGTGTTCCCACCAGTAGCAAGGCAGTGGTCCCTTCAGAATAGTCTAGAAGTCTTCTAAAAGTCTTCCACTTCTGTTTCTAATCCAGATTGAGCCTTTTGCTCTGGTAAAAATACCAGCACTTTAATCACAGAAGTAGACGTGTACCTCTTTGGATTGCAGCGTGTTATGAAAAGTCAGTCTCATTGCCACGTTTTCCCTGGCTAAGGGTGCCTTCAAAATTTAGGTGGTGGCTTCTAGTCCATCTGTGTGGGCTACAACACTTGAACATTTACACATTCATTGCTGTCAACAGGATTTCGGGAAGTTTTGAAGAGCTTTGCTGTGTTGGGGCCTGAATGGTTTTGAAGTGCTCCTTTGCCTTTCTGCAGGAAATCTGCACAAAATTCAAGTTTTATTCTGTTCAGCCTGTTCTCATCAAAACAGGTAGTATTTAATGTCATCAATGAAGGTATGGAGGGCATATGATTTCTGGTACTGCACAGGTGTACTATAGGGCATCTAAGGCATGGGGAGTTGTCTTCCCCATAATACCCCATCATAAAAGGTAACAGCATACTATGCAGTGGATGAAAATTGCTAGTGAGTAAAAACTCTGTCAGACCAGGAGAAATTTTGCTGACTGTTTGGTCTTGAAGTAATGTGTGGGTGAGCCATCCTAGGGCCGTGGTGAGACATTGCAAATTTCTTAAGATTCTGGGTTGCATTCTGAAAATATGATACTGGTGACTACATTTGTTTATAATGTTCCATGTAATTTGATGATAATTTAAAACTATTTTGAAAATTTTTGACACCAGGAAAAATATTCAAATCTTAACTTCAAAATAAATACAGGCTTTTGTAAACATGAACAAAGGTGAAGGCACCATCGAGTATCACAGTAACAGACTCAAGACTGTGTCAAAAGTGGTAATTTTGAAGGAAGCATTAATTTCCTTTTCCTGTTTTTCAATAATTTTTATGTGTAGGAGAAATACCTCTGCTGCATAAACATTTTCTAAAATAATGGCTTTAAAGGGCATGAATGAGAGCCTGGATCCAAATGTTTTGCTTGTACTTTCGCTAGCATGACTGGAGCTAAGATCAGTATAAGGCAGATGTGGGCAAAGAACAATGAAGAAATAATAATAGCTGCCTGTCTGGCATAACCTGCTTTGTTTACATGCCTAATACTTTAACCAAAAAAAAATAAAAAATAAAAATTAAAAGAACCAAAGCAATAAGAGGAAGGATGATTTTCTTTCTTCTGCAGACACAAGAAAGCAATTTGAGATTCCAGGTTTATGTACACTTCTTAGCATATTTACTCTGGTGACATTTGCCATCCTGCTTCAGGGAAAATAGAGACACCAGGTGATATTTGTTTCTGAGAATACCGTGTGGAGGTAGTAATCACATGCACTGGGCATGTGGACTGCATCTGGTGGCCTGGATAAATAGCAGAGCACCTTTGGTTTAATCAGGGGCTAAAATAGACTCATAGACAAGAGATGGAGCACCTCATAACTGCAAGCTGATTTGACATCCCTTGCTGTGGAATATAGACAAAACTGGAGTAACTGTCTTCACTGTTGCTCTTAACTTTCAATAAAACCTTCTTAAAACAGACCGAGAGAAATTGCTGCATTTGGTGGAATGAAGGGAAGTTACAGAACTAATAAAATCATTTGTGTGTGCTTTTGGGCTAGCTGTTGGGAAAATGATAACATCTATCACCCAAACCAGAAGAACTTGATCCACCTGGGACTGCTCTTAGCCATACCATTGCAGGCAGCGCTTGAGCTGATCTCCATGTTTGTGGCTGTTGAGTCCACCCTTCTGCCTTCTTTTGCTGCAGCTGGCATCGTTACTCCTCCTGCCATGAATGCCAAGAGCCAGAGAAAACCCATTGCTATTCTTAGATCTCAGTCCGAGTCTGCAGGGTGGGTAGTTACTGTAAGCAGGAGCTCTGGGATTGACTGGGACAATGTGTGTGTGTATGTTTGTATAGTATTCTAAGCTTTTAGTGTTCAGCTGGTAAATAGCCCAAACAAATATTGTTTGTCAAGTTGTGAGATGTATCGGTTGCTTGCTTTTCGCCTGCACTAGATATGTTGTTCTTGAAAAGGGCTCTCTTCAGATATAGTAGTAAACATGTAGAAATAAGGCATGGCATCTGAAGTGATTGTGGCTTTCTGGAGAGGTGCATTGGAAATGCCATTATCCAGCCAACAGTCAGGGAAGAGCCACACGTCATGGAAGGGGATAGCTGATCATTTGTGTTGATTCAGTCAACCAGACTCTTTTCCAACATGTGTTTGTAAGCAACCTCTTCACAAATGAAGAAAGATAAAGTGGAGTATCAAGACATTAAATGTTTAACCTAATTTTAAATAATGGACCTTTTCTTAATTTACATGAATTGTCTAAGCTTCTTAGGAGAAAGCAAGTGGAGTGACTTAACGTAAAGTACCAAAGATTGTTTAGAGCTTGGGCCTGTCTCCTTTAATCCTGATTCAGTGGCTCAATTCCAACAACTGAAGACACTTAAGTAATGACTAAGTGACCTCTTCATTTCAGAGGGTTCCTTGAGAATCATCTGCTTGGTTGAAATTACATGCAGACAAGATCTTGAGGTTTAGATGCATTCAAAGTATGGGAACAAATAATTTTTTTCCATGCAGTGTTCCTAGTTTTCTTACCCAAATTTTAATTATGTCGTTAAAAAATTTGATAGACTTTCTCTGTCTGATTTCTAGATTTCTTTCTGCCACCGTTTGAAGTACATTATTTTCTGATCCCTGCATTGTCCAAAAGTCAATAGGGAAAAAAGTTATTGCCTTGAGGTAACTGTAAAGAACTGCCATAGAAAGACAAGGGATAGAGGAACTATATATGCATCTGATTTTTCTGTATTACTGATTTTTCCAATTTATCATGTTGCATACATCTGGGTTCATCAAGTAGCAAAGGACTGTAATGCATAGAGCCAAACCTGCAGAATTAGGGGTGCTCTGGCAATCTGGTTTTGCCATGTAGAAGTTATATTCTTGCTGTAACAGGTTTTTCTCCTTTGCTCTGTGCTTCATTTTTGTAGACAGTCATGTACAATGACATATGCCAGACTGACAAAAAATTATATGGATTGTATGTGCAGGGACTACTATTATAAGCATGGATCTTGTGTATGTATACATGAAAAGAGGTTGTTATATCTGCAGCCAGCCACACTGTACAATTATTTCTGAACTGTCCGGGAGTTGCACCTACAAATTGCACTTGAGTTTTGTGTTCTTCACCTGTGGATGAAAGTCACCCTTCTTTATTTGGTATTTTCAGGTTTAAAACTAGTAGTCTGTGCTTATTTTTGTTTTGGTTGGTTTGTTGGGCAGGAACGGAATACTTTTTATAACTTTCAGAATATTTGTAGTAATTTTTGGACAGCAAACCTTTTTGCAAAGTTCTGATTCCTACTTTTCAACGCGTTTCACTTATAAGTGAGGTAAGTCCTTTTTGGAGAATTTGACATAGGTAATTATTCTAGTATATATTTAAGATGGTAGGAGACAAAGCTGAGACTAACTTGTTGGAAATGGTGTAGGTAGAGTGTGCTGTAGGTTAAAGTAAACCACAGTGCTCTCTTTAGGCTTTAGCTGTTGTTTACTTTCTTTAGTAATGCTTGCTCTTCCTTCCTTTGTGATATTTTGGCACATCACATGGATGGAGACTACAATAACCACTACTTAATGTAGCAGGTGTAGTTTATAAACTGTAACTTACAAGGTGATGAGGTAGAAAAAGTAGTCCTTTGGCCCTCTCTCCACTAAAGGAATTTCTGAGAATAAGGGAAGAGACTCTCAGCTGTTTGATGGTAACATATTGCTGAGGTGCCTTTACATACACCACGCAAGACTGGGCAAGGCTCTGAACACCCACTCCTTTAGCTGTGTTTTTAGGGAAAGGTCATGAAGCATCTGGCCCTCAGAATGCAGGAAATGCTTTACTTGTAACATTTGCCAATTGTGGTTTCTGGTATGTTGGTGGGTGGATCCTGAACATGGCCATCCTGATAAGAAAATGCCTAAATCCAGACCCTGTTCATCAAAAGATCATTTTCTTCATATCTCATTTCAATTAAATGTAGAGCTTCTAAAAAGAAAATCACACTGTACTCCTCTCAGAACCACTTTACCCTCTTAAGCCTTGTCATGTGCATCAGGAGTAGCCAGCTCACAGTTAAGGATCAGGCTTATCTTCCCAATTGAATCTGTTTCCCTTGACTTTCTCCAGAGAATTCTGTATCCCCTGAAATTTTGCAAGTCATATCTTATCATAGATGAGAAGTTCTTCCTGGAAAGATTTTAGAGGAAAAAAAGATAACAAAAAAGTGTCCCTGTTTTGAGTTTGCAAATTATAAAAATGTAAATACAAAAATAGTCTCCCATCTGGTGAATATCATTATTCATATTTTCCTCCTAAGGAAGAATGGAGAGAGAAAATATCATTTTGATATTTTGATATGAGAAAATATCATTTTGATACGAGTCATTTGATTGGGTTATTTGAGAGGTATATTGTCTAGGTCTTGTGGTTTTGAGAAGTACACTTTTAAAAAATGTATTTGGGATTCAAGTAGAAGGGTGTGGACAAAGCTGAGGTTTTGAAAGAGATTGTGTTCAAGAAGAATGCGTGTTTGAGCAATACTGATAGGAATAAAAGGTCAGTGAAGGATCACAGTAGGCTCGTTTACTTCCTCTCATTTCTTACACTCCCAAAATGTCTGCTCTCTACTCTTCTTTGGGTCCAGATCTGGTCGGGGCTGGTTGTTTCTGTATAAGATCCCGGGTGTTGCAGACACTGATTGACATCTCATCAAGTGATGCAGGAGTCTTGGTCCACAATGGTGTTCAGAGAGGCAGAACCTGTTGTTGGTCCCTTCACTGGGAATTGCTCAGAGCCCGTGGAGCCACACTGCAGGGTGAAGCCCACTCAAACACAGATGTTTCTCCCAGCTGTGTGTTTCTGATCTGCCTTAGATACATAACTACCTAAACTCCCCCTGTGTGGGGTCAGCGGGCTGTTTGTCTGCCCCGTGGGCTGCACACACCTCTGCCAGGTCCTCCCTGCACGTGAGGATGGGTGGCTGGGACACACGGGTGATGAGGAACAGAGCCACATGTGCTCTGGGTAGCACCCCTTGGGACTGCAGCCTCAGTTACACCCTTGTCGACAGGCTGCCCACCCTGGCTGTGAGGAAGGAGCCTGTTTACCTGTTACAAACCTTATGCTGCCACACCACTAGAATTGAACCCATTAAGTACTCACCTAAGATCTATTTGGCTTTGATTACACAGTATATTTTGTGTATCAGTGTCCTTGTGCGTTTTAATGAGCATAGCAGAAGTATGCATCTTGGCTCCCTTTCCCCTTTCTAAACACAATGGGAAAGCCCAAAGATCCTGGATTGATTACAGAGCTCTTTGGAGACTTTAGAAGTCCTCAGTGAGATAGCATCTGGCTTATCAGAGCCTGAAAGCCAGATTCTTCTCAAGATTTCCAACATTAAGAAACAGCTAAGTTCTATCACAGAGCATCTCAATAGTTGGCAAACTGAAATAAATTTAATGCTTCCATTCTGCTTTTAGATACTACCCTGGTGTTTGGAGCTGATGGGATTATTCTACTTTCTTTGAATCCTGAAGTCTGCTCCATTTTAAGCTCAGAATTTCACAGCAGCTTCAGTATAAATGAATGAATTCTGAGGCAAAAGCTGCAAACTTTGCTTGAAAGAAAAAACATGTTCTCAAATATTAGAAGTCCTTGAAACTCTGCCAAGTTTCCGAAAATGCTTCTGATTTCTTTCATAGTTTTCTGAAACGATTATTGGAAACATATTTTTAACATTTTTGAAGAGTTTTAGCAAATTATAATTTCTAGTGGCCATTCTATTGCAATATTGCTAATTATTACCATGAAAATCTTGAAATGTCAGTCAGAATCTAAGTGCATAGATGGTCCCCTAAGAATGGGTTTGTCTCCAATTGTTTGTGCCTTGGAATGACAGAAAATGCCTACTTTCTGAACGTAAATTGTTTAGATTGGAAGGGTAATTTCCTATTACAATGACTCATTTTAGGAGGAACGTTGTAATACTGCATATGCATTTACCTCTCTTGAGCCTCTAAATCCCGTAAGAGCCTGCGGAGGAGGAGGAGCTCCTGGAATCCCATCCTATGAAGTTTATTCATAAAATGTGATGCTCTGAAGCTTTCTCTCAGGGCACAAAACATCAACAGGGCATGAAAGTACACCCACAGCTCTAGAGCTCAGGCTGCAGCTTTTGGCAGATCTTGAAGGGGAGGTTTGCCATTTGAAAATGAATATTTTTCTTTGAAGTTAATGGTTGATAATTCTCTATGCAAGCTGTACTGCTACTGACTCTTTGGATAGCTACTTTATTTAAATCTCCCTGAAGACAAGGCTGTCAGCTATTTCATGGAAAGTTACATTTCTCTTAAACCACTAATTGACAGTTTTTCCATCTTAATATGAGGAACTGAGTGGAAAAGGGACACTAACAGTTAGTGGCAAATTGCAGGGAATGCAAGCCCATGTGCATACCATTGATCCCTGCTCAGGTGTCTCTAAGATCACACTCGGTGTATGACCCATCTCTCCAAACTTTGTGAAGAAGTCTTTAGAGTGTCGTGATGATGGGAAGGTTTCAAAGGAGAAACAAGACCCTGCTGTGACAGAGATGCATGAGGGAATTGGTAGTCTTGCAACTTGTACCACCTGTCACCCACATGGTGTCACTTCATCCCTCAGTCACTGGCAGCAGGACTGATGGAGATGCTTCCTGAAGTCCATGAACAATGGTGAGGAGTTTAGACAGACTCTGTCTCCAAACAGTGAGCACTGCACAGATGTTTGTTTACAAATGTATTTCCTCATGGATACCTTAATGTATAAGATGTTTAAAAATGAAAACCACAACAGATCTAGAAAAATAACAAAACAAGCTGTCTGTAATCTAAGGATTTGCAGCTGCCCCTCTTATTCCCTCCTATGGGTCTGCCTCATGAGCACTTCACAGTTTCATGCATTCAGGGAGGAGCCAAGATGCTGCATACATTCTGGGGGCTCAGGGGTACTCAGCAGATGATCAGAGGAGCTTAGAGGATCTCTTCATATGCTGTTACCTGTCTGGTTAGCAGTTCTGATGCTGAAGTGTTCAGACCTATGGTCCAAGCCTTTCCATCCATAGTGCCTGCTGATGGTCATGCTGGGCTGTGCTCAGGAGGCACTGGTCTGGGGGATTTGGTTGTAATGATGCTGGCACTTGTCTCCATCCAGGGCATCAGAGTAGCTTGGATGAGGTCTGGAGCCTTCAGCAAATGGGACTGTCCTTTTGCACAGAGGTCAGGCCCCTTAATGTGGGTTTGAGGCTGTACAGTGTGGATGGGAAGAAATCATGTTCTTAAAAGTTTGCTCAGACTTTGGCCTATCCTGATATTATAAGGTGCGACCACAGAGCCATTTTCCAGGAGAAGCTAGAAGTAAAAGAAAGCTAGTGCCTTAAAGAGTTGTTCCCATGATGTTGTTACGAAATTACAATAGATTTCAGGTACTTCAATACCGACATCAATATTAGCATTTGGGTATGCAGAGAAATAACAAAGGAAAAATATGGTAGAGACTTTTATTACACTGGAGTAATCGAAGTCCTCAGATCATTATGTCTTGATGCATCTGCTGTAATACAAATACTGAGCGTTTATCAGAGAGTCACAGAATCAATTAGACCTCTAAGATCAAGTTGAACCTGTGACTGAACATGTCAGCTAACATGGCACATCTTTCCTTAAACACCTCCAGGAACAGTGACCCCACCACCTCCCTGGACAGTCCATTTCAATGTCTAATCAGCCTTTCTGTGAAGAAATTCCTTCTAATGTCCAACCTTAACCTCCCCGGTGCAGCTTAAGGCTACATCCTGTGCTATGGTGATTTCATTTTACTTTCGTTATGTCCTTTTATGTTTATTCCCATGCCATAAATTACTTTTTTGCTTGTTTGTTTGTTTTTCTTTAGGACCCTGCAGTGCAGAGAGCAATGCCTGTATGTGGTAGAGCCTCAGCTGCCTGCCTGCAGGAGGCAGAGATGGATTCTGCGATGCAGGGAGAGCTTTGCTCAATGGGCCAGGTGCAATAGGGTTTGCCTTTTTTCTTTTCCCATTGCTTTCCTCTAAAACATTAGGTGTGAGCCATGGCTGGAGGCAAGAATCCAGCCTTGATGGAGTGCATTCCTGATCTGATATGACAGGCCTTGGGAAAGTGTTCAGCCTTGATCCTTTGTTGGTTTCAAGAGGGAAATCTCATCAGATAATAACTGTACAGATGCGGCTGGAAGATTTTGGGTTTAGATTTATCTAAGACATGAAGAAAGAAAAGAAAAGAGAGAAACCTTTTTTTGTGTCTGGTTTTGTTTTGGTCTCCTTCAAGAAAGGAGAACTGTTGGAAAAATGGCTGTTAGATGTGCCCTGTTTCTTGAATAGTCCACAAAATGTTACACTTCTAACATGGTTTAATTTCCTATTTGGTT
This sequence comes from Margarornis squamiger, assembly GCA_035222235.1. Taxonomy (NCBI): domain Eukaryota; kingdom Metazoa; phylum Chordata; class Aves; order Passeriformes; family Furnariidae; genus Margarornis; species Margarornis squamiger. The sequence continues at coordinate 69,338,538 of JAWWTY010000037.1, forward strand.
GCTCCCTGGAAGAAGCTGGCAAGGCTTGCTGCAGAGGGAGAATAAGTTTGCTGTGTTGCTAGGTCATCTTAGAAATTGAAAATGCATTGGGACAGGAGCGCTGAAGAGATTTTTCAGACAGCAGGAGTTGTGAGGCTAAAAGTTGGAACAGAGATTCGCATGCTGAAGGAACCTCTGTTGTGAACCACAGAAGTGAAGGGATAACAGAGGCAGTTCAGATACACTCCTTGCCAGTTTGGTAAATTGGATTTGAATGCAATTGAATGTATAACTAGCCCCTCATTTCCAAAGCATTTTTGTGTGGGTTTAGCAATCTGATTTCTGTCAAACCCAATGACTGTCATATTGACGCAAATACCAGGCAATATTTAGAAAATTTGGGACAGGTATTTTGCCAGGCAAGAGAAAAAAATACCCCGCTCTTTTAACATGCCTTCCTATAGGATTCAGAAACACTGAAGAAATGGAAAAAGCATAATGATGTGTTGACCATCTAACAGAAATCATACTGTACTTTTTCTTGGAGTGTTTTTTGAAGTTTTCCACTGGCTGGAGGCTTTTGAAGGAAAAAAAAGACTCATATTCTGTCTTGAATTATCTTAGTTAATGATTAACAGAACAGTGCAGTATGTGCGGTGCATTTTAATTAAATCAGAAGAGACATGACTTGAACAAGATTTTAGTTTCACTTTGAAAGTTATTAAATAAATTGACACTGTTTGCTCTCTAAAAATTCCTGGGAGCATCCCATTAATTGGTAATCCCTGCTTCTGAAACACCTAAGGGCCATTACCAGATATTAAAAAGTATTGGTCCAGTCAGAAAGGGGTATAACTAATATTTAACCTGTACGAGGCAGGGTCCTGGTCTGAGAATCCAAAAGCGAAGTTCAGGGTTAACAAAGGCCCAAACTGAGTATTTCTAGTCAAGGTTTGCATTTTGTTCAATTGGCATAAACTGTTGATCAGTTGCTGCCTTTGGTGGAATTCAGATGGCTTTTGCTAAGTGAATTTATTGGGTTGTTTGTGAAGTGTGATCCTGACCGGGATTGGATGTTGTTCACCAGTAAAATTCAGAGTATCATAAGATAGGAGCTTTTGGTATAGGAAGATCTTCATAAATTGGCCCAGCAGGAAATGCTCTTCTCCTCCAGGGCTGTGTGAGTGTGTGCCTATGCACACACTTATATAAACTCCTCCAGCAGAGAAGGATCAAGCGTGAAGCCCTGGGCTGGGATCTCAGCTTCACACTGAAGCGAGACAGTGGATGCTCTTGCTGTTCTGTGGTAGCACACAAGGGTGGATGGATCCCACACTTCACACTTCGTGATTCTACCATTGTTTACTGTCTGTTAAGGAGCTTTGGCTTAGGCTTCCATCTATGCCAGCTCAGCAGTAAAATCAAGGCATAATCTGGTTTGGCTAGAGATGCAATCTCTCATCTATGTTTGTATCACACCTACCACCGTGTGGCTCTTTCTGGCTTTTGTGGCTAAGCTTGAAATGTATAGTAATGTTTGGAGCATGCCAGCTAATATATTAAAAATAACATTAATAATTTAATATAAAACCTGTTATTGAAATTAACAATTGCCAGAAACAGTTGAGGCAAAGAGAACTTACATCTACATTATTGGCAGCTTATACAGCTTTCTATTTTATGGGCTTTGCAAGTATTATCCTACATGGCTGTGAGCAGGATTCCTACGAGTCTGGGCTTTGAGTATTATCCTTCACACTGATCAAGCTGAAATTTATTAATAGCAGTTATAGCAAGCTGCAGTTCAGGTATAAATGAGAGACAGCAAATTTTAAAATCTGTGAGCCAAAATAAAAGTTTGCTTTTTATTGCTGTGAGAATTGGCGTGTGTCCCTGAAATGAATAAAGCACAAAAGAATGGGTGTAGAAGTGCGTGGGAAAACAGTGTCCCTTCCTTCTGCTGCTCCTGCTCAGAGCAGGAGGGCACCAGAACCTGTCCCTCACTAGTGACAGTGCCAGACCATAGGGAGACATGGTAAAGACAGTCTTGGCAAATGCTTCTCTCTTATGGTTTCCTGCATTTCAGTTGTTCAAATGAGCAGAAGGTAGCTAAATCCTGGTGCTTATATTGTTTGGATCTTAATGTTTATTTGAAAGCAGTGAAAACATGACATAAACCAAAAACTATGCTTTGGTGGCAATGGTCTATCACACACAGGAGATCTTATGCTGCTTTATTTCTGGACTGTGCATTTCCCCACAAGTAACCAATAGAGAATGCTAACACCAGCAAATACGTTTTTCTAATCGAGTTTTGATTTACAGTGTAAGTTCTCCTTGGAATATGATTTTAATACTTGTCTTGAAGTTTGTTTTGTTTACTGCTACAGCCATACATGCAGTCAGTATTTTTTCCATGTGAGAAGCAGAATAATAATGCCTAAAGGACTGAGGACAGTCAGAGAAAATTAAGTTCTCTTCCCTGTAGAGGACCGACTCATGCCTGCACTATCCAAGGCCATCCTGTCCCAGCAAAGCAGGTATCAGATAGGACTGAGTGCTGCATTGGCTCTCTATGAGTCTTATCTGGAACTACATTTATTGCAAGTGTTTGCAATTTCAGGCTTCAGGCTTTTGCATTTTGATGTACAGGCTTATGTTCCCAATCCTGCAGAACTTGCCTAGGCAAATGGTTCTATTGTCTGCTAAGGCATTTCCTACATGATAATGTGTCAGTGAGCATGCAAATTCTGTTTGTGTGTGACTCCATGATTTGCACATGCATATGCCCAAGCCTACATATTTCAGTTTGAGTATGCATTTTAATACATATACCCGTATACACAATTTGGTGTGTATTATTTGCAGGTTCCACTGAACATGTTATAATTTTTGACACTGCTGCTGTTAATAGTCATTCAGGTAGTTATAACTATGCGTTACAGTTCAAGAATAAAGGGAGGAATAGCTATCATAGCCATGGGATGTATTCTTAGTACTGGACCTTGTAAGCATGTGGAAAGATTTACCGCTGTGAAACGGCAGAGTTTCTGTCACTTGAGGTATTTACAACTAGACTTGAAAAATAAGTACTCGAGATTTTCTTCAAGACCTTATGCATGAGTTGCCAGACTTTACCTACCGCATGTGATTTAATACACGAAGCTTTGTTCATCTGTGAAATTAATTCCCTGTTCACATGCCAGCATCCTAGAGTGAAATCTCATAGGATGGTGAATGTAAATGCTTTTTGCCCTGTGAGATGCATCCACTGAGTTCCCTACAGTGAACTGTATTGAGGCATTTCAGAAGGGACCTTAAAAAACCTCAAGAGTTTGTCTACTCCCTGAGAATGTGAAAGAGACTGTGGCATCTTTCATTTTTTCAGGGGCAGAACAGTTAAAAATATATTTCAAACAAGGGGCAGGTGTTAATATCGTTAGAATGGATTTTCATAAAAAAACCAGAATTCTGTTTCTCTGCAAAATGCCAGTAGCTTTGCAAAGTTCTCTAAAAGTCTGCCTACTTATTTCAGACTAATGGCACAGAGGAGAGGCAGTGCAGCATGATCTCTGAAGCCAATCAGATACATTTCTGTAAGTTACTTGCCTGCCCATTTTAAGATTGCCTCAACTTGGACTAAACAGAGAGCTAAAGAAACATAAATGTATTTGAATAACAGGAGTACACTGGGCAGCACAACAAATTCTCTGTTGACAAACAGGTACAGAAAGGATTAGGATTCCCATGGAAGGGTATGGTCTGGGTGGTGCATGTGCCTTGATCAGGTTCTAAATTCACTATCGTCTCAAAAGAGAAGGAATTCATGGGCTATTTTGATCAGCTCACTGAAAACTCTGCCTTGCATGCAGGAATGGTCAAAGCGAAAATAACAAATGAAATGTTAAGTGGCTCTCTGGATGACCTCTGGACATTCTTATTGTTAATATGAGTAGACATTGTAACCTCCCACTACTTTTGGAAAGCTCTGACATCTCCGTTCTCCTCCTCATTTTGCTGCTTTTAATGTTAACAAGCTAGGAAAGGCCCCTGTAGCTGCTTTCATTGCTGCAATGGATGACCCTGCACTAGAGTCATTTGACTTGACTTGCTTGGCATGAATGACACCTCTCACGTGCTCTAGTTTAGTTAGTGTTTGTTTACTCTAGTTTTTTTCTCTTTCTCGTGTTTTCCTTAGGGGGTTTGCTGTCCTAGATCTCTGAAGCATCAGAACATACAAGGAAAGCAGGTTTAGATTGCAGCCTGATCGATTTTCCATGCTTTACATGCCCATGTGAACTTTTGAAATTCTCTAGAAGGTGATTTGCCTCTTCCTGCTCCATATGTAAGATCTTCACCTCAGGGCCACAGTGTACTGAAATGATCAGTCTTGGTTAAGTCACTGAAGTAAACAACAAACATTTGACTTACAAGTAATAAAGGGAGTATTAAGTGCAAGGATCTATAACTGACTCAGATTGTCCTCCCACTTCTTTTTAAAGAAGTTGCAAGCATGGTAAAATCTTGTCTGTGTCAGTTTCTTTCATGGGAACCAGTTCTACATGGCTGTAAGCTTAGGGAGCTGCTGGATCTGCACCCAACTGAACGTGAATATTTGGCATTGCATGGGTTGGCCTTGGCTGAGCCCTCCTTTGTGTTGCAAACTGAATCATCAAATGTCCCTCTAGCTCTTGTTAAAGCGGTGATGTGCCTCGGCTGAATGGATTTGATGACTTAAGTTATGGGTATAGCTCCGACAGCTGACTGTGAAGCCTCTTGGGCACTCACCAGAGCCCCCACTATGCTGCCCATGTGGGTTAGCCCAGGTCCAGTTGGCAGCATGCTCGTTGCCTCTATGCAGTGGATTAACATCCACGTGTCCAGAGTTGCCTCTTTGATCTTGCAGCTTTACCAGTGACAAATCGTGGCTGTCTGTATGGAATAAAAAAAAGTAAAAATCAACACTAGCTCTGACAAATTGAAAATTAATTTGTAGCACACCAGCTTACAAAACATTTTGAGCAGTTGTTGACAAGGATGCCTGTCCCATGTAACACTACAGGCAACTGGACAGAGAAGGCTGATACTGTTTGGAAGTGGAGTTTGCTCACCTTAATTATCTTCAGTTTCATTTGCAGGCAAAAATGGCCAAGTCTTGAGGGTAGGCTTGCATGGCCAGTGTTGTTATTGCTCAATTACTAGGCAAATGAAATCTATTCTCAGTAGTGCTGTAGAGGTACGGGCAAGAAGATGCAATTTGTTGTTAGAAGTCTTGAAATAAAAATAGGCTGACTATGTGAATTGTTTCATCTGGAGTGAAGTTCTCCCTCAGACTTCTATAATTCAAAACAGTATTTGAAAAAGTGGAGAAGGAGAAATTTGAATTCTTATGATTGTCCTAAGAGGGTTTATTTTAAAATGGTTCTGGAGTCTACTGCACGTGCAAGAGGCTTCCCCTGTTCCCAGTGATCCAACAAACAGGTCAGATTTGCCATCTAGAGCCCATGCATGACAGTGGGGGCAGATTTTCTAAAAATCTGGAACTATTCTTTGGAGATCTGGGGTGTAATGGTTTAGAGGATAGTCAATTTGCTTTTCTCTTTATTCTGAGTGGAAACAGTTTGGCTGGTGAGCATTCCGTCAACCTAACTATTCCAGGATATAGTGAAAAGAGTGTAGAACTCAATCAACTGGAAAAAAAAAGTTTCCATGACACAGTAGCAAATAGAGACCTGTATTTGAAACCTGTAGGGCTCCCTTGGAACCCATCTCATAGTTTCATAAACATCAACTCTTACATCTGGCTTCTGATTTAAATATATGTTTTGGAAGGACAGTGACACAATCTCTGTTTAACTAATGCTCTTCAAGAGGGAAAAATTCTGATTCTGTAATTCCCTAGTAGTACAAATATTTTTCCCAGGAAATGTGACTCCCTTCTCACCAGCATTTTTTAAGACACTGTACATTCACACTGCCTTATGTGTTCACTTTCCTCTGAGGTCAGGGTGAAAGAAAACAACAGAGATGGCCTGTCTACTGCACCCTCATCTCATTTGCAGATCTCTTGGCAATTACAGGAGTGGAATTCATGTTTTCCTCCCTTTGCAAGCAGCACTATTGGTCTTTCCTTCCTCCAGAGCAGAATTCCACTATATTTCATACACTAAAAGATGGGAATTTTAATGTACTTTAGAACAAGGAGCAGTGTCTGCAGAAGCTATACGTGAAGAAATAGCAACTTTTTGGGATGCTGCAGACCTGTTTCTGTGTCAGGAAAAAAACCCCATAGCTTGTACATGCTTGCATGGGAATCATTCAGCTATCTATAAAGCATAGAATTGTTACCTTTTCGCAAAAATCTATCTCCTTGAAACTGTACAGAGTGTTTTTGGGAGGAAAAAAATAATACAGTTATTGACTATAGGATTTAAGCAGAATGTAAATGAATATCCTGAGAAAGGTGCAGCCATTCAATTCTTGAAAGCTCTGAGGAAAACAATGTCAAGGTTGATGCATCCTCCATGGCTTTGTGCAGAAGATTGCCTGGGTACTCACTCCAGGGTAAGAGTGCCACCTACTGAACCTACACATTCCTCCCCACAGACAGGCGAGCTTGCTTAGATATTTCCCATCGGAGCACTAATCCATCCACACCCACTCTTGTAATTTATGAGGTTTAACAAGATCAGAGCCTGGAGTGGAATGGCTGCAGGACTTCACAGTAAGTGGTTTCAGTTTGCTTACATTTGTGGACTTGAAGAGGTATGGGAGCCAAGCATGTGAAATCAGGGTGACAGTGCCTCCATTTAAATCACTGTTTGCATTTTTATTTCCTGCCTTATTCACTGGATTAGATGGAAGAACATTGAGGACAGTCTGTTAGGCTGGATTTAACTCCAGCCGTGTTTTTAGTCCTTTTGTTAAACATAAGATGGTCTTACCTTGACTGCAGTTGAGCTTGCAGGTACTTCCTACCTCCTTGGATTTGTCCTTGTCTGGCAATCACCTTCAGTCTTTTGAGCTGTCTGGTCCAGCTTGACCTTTCACAAGTTAGATTGGCTGCAAAATGCTGAGGCAATGATTTACTTATCAAAAGGGAGGACTGTTCCCTGGATTGTTTTTTTTATATCTGGGTATTCTCATCTCTTGGCAGTCTGGAATGTGACTTTTGCTGGAAGCAAATAGTTGCGAAGGTAGCTCTGTGCAGTGCTGAGAGTGCTCGGTGCTCAGACAAGCTGGCTAAACAGAAGTGCTTTTTATGAAAGCTGAACAGGAAGCAAGCATTTGTCAGTCAACCTGAGCAGCTGCGAAATCTGCAGAATTTCTGTAACTGGGGGCCCAGGCTTAGAAAAGAGGATCTATTAGAGAGAATACAGTAAAAAAAAAAAAAAAAATCATATGATCACAGAGCAGAGGGGGGTGAAGGGAGGAGGATACAAGATGGATAATGAGCTTGACATTAGGGAAATACAGAGTGTCATTCCAGGAGCTACAGGACCAACCAAATGGTTAACCTGTGGGCTGGAAAGAGCACCCAGTGAGTCTCACATGCCTGGAAGGATAATGGCATTTTTATTATCTCATTCCACACCCTGATCATCCATCCATTTGCTCCCCGGAGCTGCCAGCAGTTTTCACTGATTCATACGCTGCAGACATGATCAGCAGATCGTACTGCAGGCAGAACTTGTCAAGCCTTTCCAAGTGAGTTACCAGTTTATTATGATATTTAGCCTTTTGGTGTTGTACAGGAAGTGCTGGAGGGTGGCAATGGGTAAGGGGAACAGAATGGTGTAATGAGTTTGGAAGCTGGTTAAACTGGGGAATAAGCATTGAATGCAGATTGGGTTCTTTTTCGTTTGCCATATCATGCTCTATCGTCTAAAGGAAAATTGTTTGTATTTATGCATTTCTCTTACTGGAATTGCAGAATTTAAATTGCTTTTTTCAGTGGTAGAAGAATATGATGGAGGCACTGCTTGCTAATTGGAGTTCTGTTAGTGGGAAGTTTGTAGAAGTTTCATGGTTTGTGTGAAAGCTTTTGCATAACTCAGATTGCTTAATTCCCTGAGTAAATAAAGTCCTCATGGCACATTCATCCCTGAATGTGGGAGGGAAGCCAGCAAAGAAAATCAATCAGCCTATGAAATATTACCAACAAAATAATCTGCTTTATTTGTGTCCTGTATTGTTGTTTTGTTTGTCTGCTTTAGATGTTGAGGAGTGGGAAACAGGATACTACTATGTTTTTAAAATGCAGTGATTTATATCAGGGTTTGTTTTAAAGGTTGGGAGAGGTTTTGAAAAGCAACTGGGATTTCTGGGTGCCTGGTTTTTAGAGTTTTCACTATGAAATCTTGTGCTCTTGTAGGGAAAGGGAGCTCGTGGATTTTCTAAACTCAGCCCTCCCAAGGAGTCCTTTCCACAAATCTGAAATTCTTTATGGTGATTTCAGAAGTTGGGCAATAAATAATAATTTAACTCAGAGTGTGTCCAATGGATTCTGTGTGTGTGTGTGTTGTTCTGTGGTGAAATGCAGCCACAAACCCCAATAGCCACCCCTCCCTTACTGCTGTATGGGAATGGGGAGCAGCTGTGGCAGAGCACCAATTTCTCTGAAACCAGTGAAAGCAAGGGAGAGAAAGGCTGAAGTGGGTGAGATTTGAACACTGCAGTGATGATATAAGTGGTGAAAGCCTTGACTCTTCACTGCAGGGAGCTGGGCCTGAGTGCAGTGATCCAAGCTGAAGCCTCTGGGGTGACCTTTGGACCTTTTCTCTGGTCTGCATCGGGGCTGGTTCACTTAGATGTCAGGGTCTGGCTGTTTTACTTTAAATACTAGAGACCATTGGATATCCTTGCTGAGAGATATTCTCCTCCATTCTCTTTTGGGAAAGTGAGGGAACTAGCAGTGTGCTAGCTCTATATTTTGCATGGGAGAAATGCTCTAGCTTGTGTGTGCTGTCAACACCCACAATTACGGTACATGACGTGAGTTCACTGAAATCAGTGAAATTATATCTGAGTGTAGACAATCCTTTTCTCTTGAAGTGTAATTAGCTACTATACTGTTGCTTTCGCATATCTTGGGAGATTTGGGTCCTATGGCAGCTTCAAACTAGAGCAGACTCACCTTGACAACCAGACATGGGTATTCTTTTGCTGAAATTCACAGTAGCATGCTTGGGGAAGAAAAGCAAAGCTCTTCTTGGCGAGGACTCTGAAGAGAAATCAAATGTGTGGCCAAAACTTGATAACTGATTTATTCTCTTTTAACAAACATCTCCGTGACCTCAGGCCAAAAGAGGGAAGGCATCCTTAGCATTACCCACAAAGACTTCTTCAAAGCATTGCTCAGAGAAATACATGATGAAATACTGCCCTTCCCAGGATGAAGCATAACGTAATCATACCAAGTGCTTCTTGTCTTCTCAGGAGCTTGCAGTGGAAAAGAAAAGGAGTATTAAAATCCTTATAAACTGACTCTCAGGAAACTCTCCAGGGGAAAGGAGGAGGCTGCTTTTGCATCGTTTTGAATTTGGTCCAGTGTGATTGTTAACTTCTTGCAAATGTCCTCTAATGGCCCCTTTCTATGATCATTTGATCTGCACTGTTTAATGATATTTTCTGTTTTCAGTGTACTTGTAGTATTTGTAGAAAATTCTGTAATTGCTAAATAGCTGAATATAATCCTGTTAGAATCTGATACACTAGAAATTAAAAGCAGAAGCTCTCGTCATAGCCAAGAAATCATTCCAGTTGGCCTGAAAACATAAAATCTATTTAATAAATGCATAGGGATTGACTTGGCTCACTTTGCTGGACAATAAAGTGTTTACTGTGCAAGTTCCTAGGGAAAGCAGGAGTCATCTTTGCCAACAGGTAAAATGTTTTCTTCCACCAAATTGTAACTTGTGTTTAAACGTCACAGTTTGGTTGTTGGAAGCTCACTTTTTCACAGCATTTTCTTCATACTGTAGGTTATGTTTTCTGTTTCTTGGGTGGATTTTCAAGACTGATAATCAGCTAGTTTTGTGAGAAGAGAGTGGTTAAGGAGGACGCTTCCTCACAGGCAGCAGTAGTGTTAGTGGCACTACGTTACCTGATTAATTCTGCTCCAAAAATTTGGGCCATTAATTTTCACTCGAAGCCATCTCTTTCCTTCTTTCTGGCCTTCTCTCTTGGCCATGCTCTTAATTTCTATTCTCTGGTGGGCAATGGCTTGAATCCTTAACTTCTGGAAGTGTTTTTACATTACTGAGGTAAAATAAGAGGGACATACATAACTGAAGACCAGATGCTCTGAGATGTTAGCCTGTAGTGAGGCTAATTGTATCTGTTTTAAAAGCTAAGGATGCCAGTCAGTTTCTGAAAGTTGCTTTTCCCCAACAGTGAGGAGTCTCCTGTGGTTCAAGAAACAGGCACTTGTTTTACAGTGTCCTGTCTGTGAGCTGCAATGTTTATACCCAACAGCTGGAATGGTGGGTTTGATGCAGATATGTTTATGTGTGTGTGGACCCACAGATTTATGTGAAACACTGACAACACTCCATCTATATAAGCATTTCATTACCTGAATTAAATACATGTGGCTAGATTTAGGATCTTTCCTCATAATGGATCGGAAGAGATTTACTGGAAGGACTGAAACATTTTTGAGCAGGAGTGTCTTTGTTGGAGAAACATTAGGCAGAGACAGGACAAGTGTATAAGGAAACATCTGAGATTTTGTAGGCTTTTTGCCTCAGTGAAAGATGCTTTTCTTTTTTCAGCATAAGCAAAGCATTGGGTCAGGAGCACAAAGCTGGAGCAATCTGTGTGGAGTTTTGGGCATCCACCTGAGTCTGAAGTCATGACTGTGAGAAACAAATGTCTAAGGTTTTGTTAGAGAACAAGTGACTCCAGGGAGTTCCATGAAAACTCTGAGTTCAGTTTTCTACTCTGTTCAAGCCCTGGTCCAAGCCAGGAATTTGAAGCTCTGTGAATCCAAATGCCTGGAATGAACTGTGAGAATTATTTCTGATGAAAGGTAAATTTAGTAAACCCAAGAAAATGTAGTGAAGTTTTGGGCAGAACCATTTCAGAGCAGTTCAGAGTTGTGAGTTCACGTCAGGTTTCTGAAATGAGCTTTGTCTAAATGAAAACAATAGGAAATATATTTTTAATTAATTTTTGTTTACACTTTCTAAAGAAGAAATTACTGAGCTGCACCTTTGCAATATTTTTTTAAAATAAACCATTCTGATCTTTTTTGAATCTTTTTGTTCAAATTGACCTACCTTTTAAAGGAAAGGTTTAAGAGAAAAAAATTTTGATGAGAGATTTGCTTTGTTGTTTCAGGCTGAATTAAAATAAAACAGCCCTGAACATTTTCCATAGCGCTTCATTCTGACAAAGATTTTTGCTTGTGCTTCAACAAAACTAGAAAATTCATTGTTAGAGCAAACCTTAAATCCAGATTGCTCCTTCACAGCCTCACTGTTGGCATAGGTGTTTAACTAGTGTAGATAGGGGTGGTAGAACTTCATTCTGCCTCTTCCTTTCTTGCCTAGCGTCCACCCTGTTCCCAATTCAAACAAGAGTTAGAAAAATTAGGGAAATTCTCTGGTGATTATTTTATGCCATCTTGGTTCTTCTGTTCATACATAAAGCAGATGCAGTAAACTAGATAATCAAATGTTTAGAAATCCAACCAAAAAAGCCACTTCCCTCAATCGTTGAAATAATTGAAACACGGAGACTCAAGCCACTGCAAATTTCCTCTCCTTCTGTATTTCATTTTATAAAAGAAAACATTAAAACCCCCCAACTTTCTTTGCATTATTTTCATGTACTGACATTTGATTTATATTCTGTGATGTGTAAGCTCTTAAGTGTAGTAAAAAAGTCTCCTTGACTTCAGTAAGGCAGCTTACATTTATAAGTAGCTGCAGGGACAAGCCTATAATTATATATCTGTGTAATGTTAGCCTTCATACATTTATACATTCCAATTTTAATTCTCCATTTCATAAAATCTATGATCAAATTTTGGAACCCAAACTAAGCTGATGTCGTCCCTTTTAATTTAGGACTCAGCCCTTTTATTCTCCTTCTGTGCTTTACTTTGATTAGTTGCTTTCTTTTTGTGCTGATGCGCAGCACATGTTGTTAAAGCTGCTTATTAGAGCCAGGATTTTACAGCATGGAGACTGTCCTAATACGGGAAAAAACCCGGAGCCTTTTATTGGTGAGGTAAGAAAAATCAGGCAGCGGATCATTTTTTTGCTGATTGAGAAGGGTAAGGTGTGGTTTGGCAGGTATCCCATCGGTTTGACATTTGCTGCCGTGTTTCCTCTTTTCTGCAGTTCAAATCCTTTGCAGAGCTGACTGTCAGGGAAGGCTTCCCCCACACCCCTCTTTGTCTTTCCCTGCCCTCTTCCTTCGCTTTTTCACAAGTGTTCAGCGTTGCTGTGAAATCTCACTCAGACAGACAAGATGGGGTAATGAGACATTTTTGAAAGTCTAACAGTTCCATACTGTAGGCACCTTTTTGGGGAACAGCAAGCACCCTAGAATACAGTTTTCCATGTGGGTTGTTCTACATCTAAAACATTTAAACAGTTTGTGAAGTTGTCAGAAAAATCACACTTCAGTCCAAGCTATTATAACACAGTTTGTCTCTTCTCAAAACCCCGTTATCGAACCAAAATTCTAGCTACAGGGTTTAGTTGGTGCTTTAAATTGCTCATCTGATTTTCTTTCCAATTGTCTTGAATGCACATATGGCATTACAGAGATGAGCAGCACCTCCCAGGCTTAAGTACAGGCTTCAAATCTCAAGTCAATGTAGTTCCATGACTTTTAAAATGAGCTACGATGAGCAAAGTTTCAAGTGAGGGCAGAAGGTGGTATTTCAGTTTTTTTGTTCTTCAGTCTCTGCCCCTTGGTAATTGAAATACAAAGCCAAGTATTGGCTCTGCTTAAATTCACTTTCTGCTGTACCAGGAGACCAAAAGAGATGTGAAGTGACTGTCCCCTTCCCACTCAGTGCTCTTTGATTGTAGGAGGAATAGTTGTTCACCTACTAAATACCCAGTTTTCTCTGTTGCTTTATTATTGTCTTCTGAGTGTTGTAAGTTTGCTCGTGTCACTTGTGAAGCAATGTTTTTCCTCTCCCCCTCCCCATAATAATTCCAGAGTATGTATCCTATCGTTGTTGAGGTTAGCTTACTGTAGGGAAAGGTTGTGAAAGACAAACAGGTGATAGTAAAGCAGAAAAGAAAAATAAACAGCATTAGTAGCAAGGGTTGGATGTACCAGTTCACATTAAACAAAACATACAGATGCACCACTAGACTTGGCTGCTCTCAAAATCTTACTGCACAACCATTTAGAGGGGTTGGTAGGGTTTTTTTGCTTGATGTCTGTTTGTATTGAGACTCTTCTTCCTCAAAGTCAGAATTTCTCTTGAAGGTCAGGGTTGGCTAATTTTGTTGTCCTTATTTTTTTTAATTTCCATCCACCACTTTTTCATATACCTTGACTAAGCCACCATGAGAAATATTCAGTTTCTTATGAGCAAGACTGACTCCAGCAGAACCTGGCATACCAACTGGAGAGGATTAACTCTGTGCTAGAAGTTGGACTCTTTTTCAGATTGCTTTCTGTTTAGAAGGGCCTGTTCCTGCTAGTTCTTGAGGTAAATATTGTTGTATTACAGAACAAAAAAATGACGATTCTTGCTCCAGACTGCTTAAAACCTTATGCAGAACATATCTCCTAACTGCTGTGCCATGCATTTCCAAATTTGAGAAAGCAGGCAGCAGTCCATGGGCATTTGTTTTCCTTCCCATGACTCTCTAAGAAATGTGGAGCCCTGTCCTAGAGGTGTGTCCTTGAGACCAATGCACTTGTTGCTACAGGATGCAAGATTTCGGCTTCTCTTTGGTTTGCCATAGCCAAATTGCCCACAGATTTTTTTTATTTTAACCATATAATATATTACATATTTCTGAACAGGAGGCTTTTGACTTGCCAAATTCCCTCTGCAATATGTTCAGCACTGAAATTGCTTCAATGTAATTGCAGAAGTACCTCCTAGCATCATAGCTGTTGCTGTCCTGTCATGTTCCTTACTACAGGGTTTTGTTGTTTGGGGTTTTCTTTCGGTTGTTCGCTTCTTGTTTGGTTTTTTTTTGTTGGTTTGTTTTGTTGGGAATGGGGTTTAGTGGAGTTTGTAACTGAGCAGCAGGATCAGGGTGAGCCTCACAAGCTCAATACACTGTAGGTTTCAACATGCACAAATTCTGTGTACTGTCATCACACACTGACATGGTTATGGTGGAACCTTTCTAGTCTCTTTGTTCATTTTCAGGTTGTTCCTGGTCCAGCTCCTGTGACCTAACATGGCCTTGCTCATTGTTATGTGTTTTCTTTTCCTCTCTTTTATTTTTCCCTATCAGTTGTCTCTTGATACCGTTTCATGTGGTTATTTTGCAAAGTCCAAATGAAATGTTCCGACCATCATGTATTCTCTTGCATACTGATTTCTTTAAAAGAAGCAACTCATTTTTAAACTAGTATGTGTATTTTCTGTAACACTCATCTTTCCTCTGGGAAGCATGAGGTTTTTAGGATTGTGCTTCTCCCACAGGAGGGAAATCACTGGCATGCACTCTGAGTGTGTAAGATGGTAAGATGCATGACATCTTGGTCTGGAACAGGAGTGATCACAGACATCATGTCAGCAGTTTTCTTTCACAGGATTTCAAGGAGGCCCAAAGCCTAATTAGCAGAGGCCACATCTGTTTCCAAAACCAGATAAACTTTTACTTTAGTAAGAAAGATTAAGTCTGAGGACTAATTTTTTTCTGGTTCCACTGTTAAATCTGCCGTAATGGCTGTAACAAAGCAGTTTTGTAGTTCGCTGCAAATGTAGCTTTTACTCAAGTTAAAAAAAAAAAAAGCAACTCTCTTAATGCTGTAGCAATGCTTTCTTGGGATTCCCACTAGTCCTTATCTATATGGCTATGAAAGCTTCCCACTGACTGCAGATAGATCACTGATAATTTGCAACCCATCCAACTGAGAACAAATATTCCTGTCTTGTGCATATCTGAGAGCTTCATTTGGTTCCTTGTCATTTTGGAATAGCCATCAGGTTAATTCCTTACTTAATTTCCTGGATTCTTCTCTCTCTTTCAAACTCCCTCAACATCCTCTGAAGTGATTAAGTAGGAGACATTGTCTCCCATCCGGTCCTGTATTTAATGCCCCTGAACTTAGGAAGGGTAATGCTCTAAACCTAGGAAAAGATGTTTGTTTCTGCTACATTCTATGTGTGATGTTTGTTTCTCATGGTGTTCTGCCCTGGCAGTCATACCCATGTGGGTTTTTTCCCCTCAAAAGGACGTGTTTTCACAAGATTATAGCAAGCAGAGATTTTGCTGTTTAGGGCCTTGTCCCTGGTTTTTTGGTCCCTTCTAGCACTTTTCAAGATACGTGACCTCATTTCAGTGAGAATCTGAGTCCTGGAAAGGCTGATAGTATTGCAAAGGTAGTTAGCAGGGAGAACTTAAGGCACAGGGCTCACAGGCGTGGAGGAAGAAGATAAAGACACCCATTAAAATGCTATTGGGTGAAGAGTGACAGGACTGCCTGGAATGTGAGAAGAAATCGAAGAAAGAACTGGAAAAGGTTCTGGGGACCTGAAATAGAGGAGAAAACCATTTAAAAGTTTCCTGTGTAATGTCATAAAACAGGTAGTGGGACCTTACCTGGAGCTTCTCAAATCTTTGTTAAATTTGTGGGAGCAAGCAAACTTGAGAGAAATGTTCAGACAAACTGTTTGTATATGTTTATAGCTAAGCACTTACGCTGATGGTCTGTCTCATACTCATCTTGAGCTAGCAGAAGCACATGTAAGTACATCCAAGAGCACCTCATTGGCAGAGGATTGCTAGTGTTCGAGTCATGCCTGTGTTTGCATTAGACCAATTGGTCTTACAATACCTTATTGATGTAGGTAACCTTTATTGTGCTGGCCACTGGATCTCACGAATGCACGGTTATTTTCACTGAACATTCCTGGGTGTTAGTCAGATGAGAACTGGAGCACAAGGGAGTTCAAGCATCTCATGCACCTGTAGCAGAAGAGGGGCTAAATGAAGTCTTTGAAGTCCCATATTTCGCAACTTAACTATGAGCATGTTAGCTTGAGCAGTCTTAACTTATTTTTCCAGTTTAGAGTATTGCTGACCCCTAGACCTTTTGTTACCTCTTAGCTGCTAAAGCTACTTCTTCAGAGAGTTGATTACCATATTTTTGTATACTTAGTAATCTCAATCAATTGAATTGTGGTAACAGCTCTTTGCGAGCAGGAATTCAGATTGTCTTATGCTTGTCCTAATTCCTTCATGTGCCAAATATTATTCAATTTACATTGCCAAATCCTTGCTTTCCAAACATTGTATTTTCACAAAAGTGTATTAGATGTCGATTTGCTATCTTTGATTTTGCTCTCTTTGTTTTTTGGCCCCTCCCAGTACCTTTGGGAACGTATAACTTAAATTCAGTGAGAACTTTCGTAAAAGGCTATATTGACTTGCATCTCCCTTCCAATGGTCTTGGTGTATGTATATGAGTAGTTAATATGGATTGCTGGGAAGAGGATGCTTGGATGAACCGTGGCATATCTGGATCAAGTCTAAGGTCTATTATCAGGTATTATTTGCTGTGCAAATGCCTTGTTATAGCAGTCTCACTGACTCCCCGAAACACTGTCTTGCAGTTCAGGTGAAATAGGAAAAGTTTTGACTTTGAATCAAGACAAAGTCCTGCAAGAGCTGGTGTTGGAAGGGTTGGATGACATTCATGTCAGTCCTCTCTACCCTGTGGAACTGAAGAGGGTGAAGTGAGAGCTGTGGTGCAGAGGAACCTTCCTGTGTGATGACTCCTTCAGTTTCTGTAGGGCTGAAAATTCTCTGGGGCAAAGATGGTGTTTTCTCACTCAGTCATGTTTTGGGAGTCCTATTTCACCAGGTTGGCTTTCTGCACCTGTTGAAGCTTGAGAAGCAGAAGGGTTTGGCAGCAAGTTAACTCCTTGTTTTACGATGGTAGAGTTAGGACTCTGCATCCCCTTTCCCATACTTTCAGACATTTGAGTGTATCTCAGTTCACAGCTCAGTGCTTCAAAAGGTGCCAGGCTGTGTTGAGCCATGCTGACCCCTGTGTAAAGACTGAGGTGCTTTTGCAAGACCACAGGATCCCCTGGGCTAAACTTGCTTTTCACACTTCCTTTCCCATTTCCCAGCAGGAACACCTCCTTTTTGAAAATATAAACTACTAGTTTGGTAATACCTAGCAACAGAAGGCATTACATAGAGGAAAGGCAGGCTATCACATGCTCAGAGAGAGCTCAGAGGAGCATGTCTCTTTGTTCAGTATGACAGCAAAAAGACATCCCAGTATAATCAGTTCTGCCAGTGGTTTTCACATGCTTTCAAATGCTGTGATGGAAGTCAGCACTGCAGCTGTTAGAGACAGGCCTGGGTGGAAGGAGTCCATGTACATACCTTTGGAAGCTGCTGGAAGGGTTTTGGAGCAGGTGGGAAGTAGTGCAGCCAAAATGAGAACCTTATCTGCGTGGTTTAGGCTAAAAGTAGTACATTCATCTATATTCTGGATTTCCATTCCATAAACTGGCATTATAATAGTAATAACCCACCACCCAGAAGCCAGAAAGGGTTGCAAGGGTTACTTAATATTTGTAAAACTTGTTGAGATCTTTTGATGGAGAGAATTTAGCAAGTGCCAAGAACTAATATGACAGTGAGGGGAAAATAACCACTGGTCTGCATTCTCTTCTGGAATGTAATGTATGGTACCAGAAACCTTGGCTTAAACATTGGTGTTTGTTTAATGATTGATTTTTCAATTACCTTTTCTGCAAAAATGTCCGTTGAATCTGTTAGAAGGCTTTGCTTCTTGGTGATGGAAACTTCTCAGCAGTTGTGTCCTGTCACATTTGGGATTAGACTCTTTTGGTTGCATGTGAGATCTGTTTCCATCAGCTGTATTGCTTTCTTACCACAGCAGCTCTTTGCTATCCTCCCCACTTTGGTGACCACCTGTATAAAGCATTTTGCAGCAGCTAATACAGGCTGGTTTCCTGCATGGAACTGCTATTCCAGAATGAAATTGAAATTGATAACAACAAAAAAAAGGCACCATAATAATTGCTGTGATGTGAAAACACACTGAATATTGTAGAAAAGCTCCTTCCCCTGCCACTGTATCTCCACAGGGCAGTTTCTCTGTTAGGTGCCTTATGTCTCTAACAGCTGCCTATGTCCCATTGGAGGTCCCAGACTGGGGGCACTTCTAGGGCAAGCAAACTGTTATTTTATTCCATTTCCTAATTTTTGTCTGAGTATTTTCTGTGAATAACTTATCAGTTGTAAGCAATTTGTTTGTGAATCTGTGAAATGGAAGAAGGTTTTTGTTGGATACTAGAGTTCTGTGAAAAGGTTTGGGGTTTCCCACTTTTCAAAGGACAGTGGCCTTTAGATTTGTATTTGCAGTGTGATTAATCAGCTCCCATGAATTCAATCAGCTTTCCACAGACTATCTCCAATACTGAGTTTGGTAGGTTCTTACAAGTAATTTGTCTGGAATAAGGATCACATTGAAACAATATGAGAGGAACAAGCACATCTAAGGGAAAACTAATTGAAAGGATAAAGCCAGGGTATTTTATTGTGTTAATGTGGGTGTAGTTGCAATGGCTGTATTTCAAACTTCCAGCTGTTTAATTTGTACAGTGCTATTATATGATGTCTGGAAATTATTGTCACATTAGTGTGGTGTTCAAAGTGCTGTACATGACCTTGCATATCTGTAGGGGCCTGTTTTATGGAAAGGTTTTTTACCTTTCCTGAAGGTGAAAGACACGTCAGGATTAGCTTTTGAAGGAATGCATGGAGTGTATCTGTCCCTAATCCTGTTAGTGAATGACAGGATCTGCACTCATAATTCCTCTGCTGTCTCACTGAAAATGTCTCCTAATCACCTTGACTGTTGACAGTAGGTTTCTTAAACACCTTAGACACATGCTTGTCCCTGTTAAAAGTGAACAGCCATGAATTTCCCTTGAAACAAAATCTGCATCTGCACAGCAGAGTTGTCTGCATGAGGAATCAGTACCAGAAAATGTCAAGACATCTGATTTTCATTATTTTTTTTTCCCAATCACCATATATTGTAGCATTGAATGTATTTGTAATGCCATATCCCACCTCAAGTGGTTTATTTCATTTAGTATAAGGATTCACTGTCCACTCTGTTTTGGGGCATGTTCTACACTTGTATTTCATCTCTTTCCTCTTTGTGGCATTTATTTCAATATTGATTCTCCTGTAGTATGTTAAGGCTATGTCCTCTTGGTGCATATTTTGTGTTGGGAAGAGTGGATAAAAAAAGATTATTCCATGATTATCTGGTGAAATTATTTTTACAGACTCCCTGTGTGCAAACACATGACTTGTCTTTTTTTCATCAGAGCAGTCTTAGCTGTATTTCTGAAAGCTTCAACAGACCTTTCTGAATCTAAGCAGTAGTCATTGAGTTACAATCCCTAATTCCATTGAAAAGACAGAGGAATTTTGCTGTTTCACAGAGCTAATGCTAATACCCATATCTTCAATGAATCAAGCAGTAAAAACAGCAGGTGGGTATTTTAGATCACAGACCACTTCAGGCAAGGCCAGAGTTACTGAGTGATGTGTAATCTGGGTAATCACAACCTGCTGTCTTACACTTTCCATGCTGTCAGTCATGGTGGGTTTTGGTTTTTCAGGACAGCCTGTGAACCATGTGAACCTGGCTGGATGTTGGCGACAGAGCCACTTGCCCAGTCCTGTTCCTTTTGCTGTCCCTGATATTCCCTGACAGAACTCTAGTATTTCTCCATCAGCCTTTCTCCATTCCCCATCTTGTGCCCTGCAAGGATGGAGGCTCCTCATCCACTGCTGCTGTCTGTCTCTCCTCTCTTCCCATCCACAGCTCACACATCTTGTTTCAGGCCCCTTCCTACAGCCCCAGTCTGTGTTTGATTCCCTCACGCACTCTTGTTCAAATCCATAATGAATTTCAGTGTCAGTCCTCAGAGTCTGATGTTTCTGTTCTGGAGCCATACCTGTAGTCTACACACCGATCTGTCCTAGGCATGGCAGCATTTGAGCAACAGGTGAAATTACTCCCTTTAAGATGGGTTCAGCACTGTTGGTGGGTGTTGTCCTTGATATCAATCAATGTGATGCCATGAACTTTCTTCCCTTGAGTGTTCACCCACTGTAGAATCCTGGCTCCTGGTTCCTCATTACACCCTACAAAGTCTGACAGCCAAGTGAAGAAAATGCAGGAGTGCAAAAGGGGATTCTGCTCAGAAATTTGTCATCTTTGAAAACCAAAATCGTGTTTCACCTCAAATTTTACAAATTTCTTGTTTAGTCAGGGTGGATGGTGAATGCTGGAAGTTGATTGTGAGTAGATTGGGCATGGTGATGGAGGATTAGGGTATGTGACTGAAATTGGTTTGCATGTTAATTCCTCAAATCAGTGATTCTCTGAGCTAACTTTTTTAGTGTTTGTCCTTATATGATATTCAGTGAAACAAGTATGGGTTGAAATTAATGAAGGTTGCTGTGTATGAGACCTATCCTCATGGTCCTGCACTTCTTTTTAAAATACAGTGCTCTTCAAATGCAGCAATCCTATTAATCTTTGCGGAGGGAATGAAATTCAAGCACTGGTTTAAGGGACTGTTTCCTGGAGTGCTGCATCAACCAAGGTTTCCAAGTGGGTACCTGAAGCAGTTGGGTTAATATGGTACAAATGGGCCACCCCTACCTGAGAGTTGAAGTCTGCACCTAAGCCCACGAAAGGAGTACCCCACTGTACATGCCCAAGAGAAGGACTTTAAAATGGTTAGCTGGTTTCGTGTGTGTTCCATGCCTGTGTCACTGCCCCCCGTGGTGGGGTATGTAAGACCGTGTGTGACTGTTAATAAAGGATTCATCCCTGTTCTCTGACCTGGGTGGGTCTGTGCCCATCAGCTGTCACAGGTAGCCAGTGGGAACGTAGAGAAACAGATGAAATTGAAGCCTGGGTTTCCAGGCTAGCGATACATATTTGATATATTATAATTCAGTTTGTGCTTTCCTCAAATCATCACTTTGTTCTTGTTTGCTCATTTGTGAGGATGCAGCATACTGCTTTGGAATTAAAAAAAAAAAAACAAAACACCAGAAATAATAGGGTTTTTTAAAAAAAATTGAAACGATATTTTTTCAGAAAGCATTACCTGCTGCAGTTACGGGGCTACACTGCACATTGAACAGAGAAGAGGGAGAAGCCAGTCCCATTCAGTCTTCTCACTTTTATGTCCATAGTGAAGCCTTGATAACAGCTCCACTGTTTCTCTCACTGCTGTAACTCCACAGGGGTGGAGGTAGTCTGGACTGTGAGTACCACGTGTTGTAAGTCTGGTTCTAGCTCACCTAGCTGAGGGGGTGCACTCACTTCCTAATGACAATACAATTTCCCCTCCAGCCTCTGATGGATTGTATGTGATGTGAACTTTTAGTTTTTAAGTAGAAACAACTGTCCATCATATTCGTTGCTGCAAATACGTATCTATTCTATGTGCATGCGTTTAAAAATATAGAGAGAAAAAGGACTTTTGGGCCTGTGCTCTTGTTCAGGTTCCTCCCCACGAGGCTGCAGGGTTTCTTCTGTGCTTTTGCCCCAGATTCTTCACAGGCTTTCTGTTGGAGCATCCATCCCTGCCCCTGTGTACCTCAGTGTTGTAGTTTGTTGACATGAGGATGTAGGATGAGGGGATGGCCGAATAACAAAAGTTCTCATGCCTGCCTTCCCTCCCTGGCCTTCATTTAAAGATCTCTGATAGAGATTGTAGATGATTACTTGAATTTTGTGTGAGTTAAAATAATAATTGGAGGAAATACAGAAATTTGTTGCTTGAGCATGACACACTGGTGACGTCAGTTTGTCTAAAGGTGCCTGTAAGTAAATGCAGGTTTAATTCCTCGGATCTTTTGCATATTTTCTAGGAAGACCACAATTCTCAATATGAAGGGGAGTTTTAGTTTTTTTTACATTAAATGTCTGTCTTTAGTTCCTTCTGTCTTGAGTAAATCCCTCAGTCATGTCAGTTGTAGTTTTATTTGCAGTGAAATATAAAAGGAGGTAGATCTTGATTTTGTATACATTCAGTAAGCTAACAATTTGAGGCATGAAAGTGCCTTGAAAGCTATATCGAATACAGCAGCCCAAAACCACAGGAAAGAAAATTTCTTCTTGGACTTTGTAGAAATTGTGGATTATATATTCTGGGACAAATCCTGTAAGGCCTTGCTTGTGCCTCAGCTAAGCAAAATACCCATTATTGTCAAGTCACATGCCTGAAATATTACTGAGGCTGTGGCATAAATTATTTTGGATTTTATATGCAATAAAGCACGAGAGATTGGAGGTGGTGGCAGCAAGCAATTTGCTATGGAGTCAACAAATACCACATCAACCCCAGTGGTACGCACACTGGTTGGGTTTTGCTCCCAGCTATTTTACATTTGAAGGAGCAAGCTTGTTTTTTATGCTTTTTTGCCTGTTTTCCATCTGCCAAGGAACCAGAGTTCTGGGTGAATTCCACCAAGCTTCAAGGAAAGCAGTAAAAAAGTGCTAGTTATCAGCTAGAAGGCACTTGGCCAGTTATTGTTTCCTGCTCAGTTACTTTTTTTGCATGTGTGAAACTTCTAAATTAAAATAGATTAAATACACCGCTCTGCTCACTGACAGGTCAATGTCACGTGCATTGTGGATGAAATAAAACTGCAGAACATTATAGATTTCACATATTGAGAGAATTACGTGCTTTTCCCTGGTACATTTCCAACAAGCATTTTTGTCTAAATATAATCTATATTGGAGGCAAATTAGATCTTGTTTTGGTAGCTGCAGGTTTTTACCCTTTATGTTAGCAGCCCTGTGTGCAGTTTATGCTGAAGTACTGAGAGGTGATTTACCAGAGTTATTTGAATGGGGTTGGAGAATCTGCTTGCATTTGATATTATGAAACAGGTCATCAGTTTCAGCCAGGAGGAGAGAAAAAAAATAGCTGTGTGCATTAGTCATTCTGCATTTGTGCAAAATGATGCCATGGTGTTACAGGCTGGCTCTAACTTTGAAGCCCAGATTTTAGGGCTTGAATCTAAACCCAAATGAAATGTTGTTATAAGCAGAAAACTGGAAAGAAAAGAAAAAGAAAAAAGAGAAAAGGCATTGGAAATCTTGAACATCTACGAAACTGTAATTTACATTTTCAACAGAAACCCATAATTTGGGAAGGCAGAATCTGCCCCAAAGGCCTCAGTGGCATCCGCAGCAATGAAATAAAATCCCTGGATGCTTTAATTACTTGGGAGTCACCAGGGATTTTTGTTGTCCGTATGGAGTCTTTTTTTCTTTGTGGTTAATAGCTTGCATGTCACTTTTTACACTTCATTCTTCAAGGTGGATTACTTGCACCTTAGTTCTTTAGAATCACACTGTTAAAGGGATGAGTATGCCTACTCTTTCCTTACCTGTGAAAAAGCCTAAATATCAAAAACATATAAACAAAAGAAACCATAAGAAAGATTGTACACAAGCTGGACATCTCAAAAGACCTTTTCTTTCCCATGCTTAACTGTTTTGTCAAGTCTCCCAGCCAAATCCTTAGCCAAAGTGAATAATCTAAAGATCATCCTTAGCTGAAACCAAACCAACCCAAAACCAAAAAGTTGGTAAAACGAATATTTTTTAGCTTTTTTTTTATATATATCAAAGTTTAAGGTAGAGGAAATGCTTTTAAAGTTATGGTAGGAAATTAAGGATGCTATATCTGACAGAAAAATGTTCATCTGCTAAGCTTTTGAAAAAGTGGTCACCCATCAGAAAAAATAGTACTCCTTGAACTCTTTGGACCAAAGATAAACAGGAAAATATATTAGAAACACGTGGTATGAAAATGAGGTGAATGAGACAGTACCCTGAAAGGTGAGTCAGCCACTTTGTTTTGGCCAGACAATTATGTGGAGATCTGGGTAATTCATCCACTCAGTAGTACAGGCTGAAGTGTGCAGCTCTGGAGAAGGTGTGGATTAAAAGACTAAAAATATTTGTGAGACAGTGATAAACTGTGAGCAAAACGAGAAGTACATACCTTTGGGTAAATGGAAGGCTGTAGTGTTTAAGTCCAGCAGGTGCCACTGTATAATCTAATCTAATTTTCCATACCTGGGTATTAATGGAATTTTACCAAGTTCTCTACAATGAGCCCCCAAATTGGTATTTTTTAGTAGTATAACTTCCAAAAAGGCATCCATATTAATGTGGAGATGCAAGAGATGGATGTTCCATCATTTCTTCTATATATAATTACCCTCACTGCTAAAAATATGTGCTTAATTTCCAGTTTTAATTTGCCTGGGTTTAATTTCCAGCCATTGGCTGATGTTATCCACTTGTCTCTCCTGTATTCAATGTGAAAAAAATGGAAGTGTATGCATTTGGTGTGGGTTTTTCTGAGGTGAAGATTGAGCAGTTGTTTATATCTACATTTTGAAGTGTCCCTGTCATAACACAAATTAAATGAACAATACAAAGATTAAAAACATACATAATCGTAAATAAAATGGGACAAAATATCAACAATGACACAAAGAGCACTCCCCAGTGGGTATTATAACAAAGTTCATCCTCACCCCACCCATCCTTTGAGGAAGAGCCTGGGTAAATAGAGTTTCTAAGAGCACAGAAGGCAAACCAATGCAACTTTTATAGTCTGGGTCTGGCAGTGAGGTTTGTCATTGAGGACATTTTGCTGACATCCTCCATCTGACATAAATTTGGAAATACACGAGTCAACAGATACCACTTCAACTGCTGTGGTCTTAGGTCATGAAGGGTGAAGGTCTTAGAAGCAGGTTAGGTTGCAACTGGAGATGCAGCATTTTGGTACAGGATGAATGATCTCATTTTTGGGGTGGATCACAGAGAAAATTAATCTGTAATACATGTAAGGGCTTCCAGATTACAAAGTTGTGTGGAATAGAGCTTGCTGAATAGGTACAGTTGTATCTCATTGAGTTACATGGTGCTAGGGCACTGCTAAGAATGCAAGGTGGTTTTGGGAGCAGAAGAAAGGGGAAACAGACTGACATTTAAGTGAACCATGGAGGAAAGAGGAGGTAGATACGAGCTGCCTGTTTAAGTTAAAGATCTTAAAGCCTTTTTTTCTGTCTGGATTTTTTTCACATACTTCTGACAAGCTTGAAATGGAGTCCAAGTTCAGATCCACGGCAATTCTTTCTCCCTGCCTCCTAGAATAGAGTAGTGTGATCCAGCTCAAATTAGACAGGTTTTTTCCTACTCCTGTGAAAAATAATTCAGATTCATCAGGTTTGGCTTATGATTCACTGAGGGCAGATAGCGCTACAAATTAGAGTTTCTCTTTAATCAGAATACACATTGTTTAGAAGAGAGATCTTGCCCTATCTTTGTAAATTACCTACTGTAGCAAGCCCCTGGTCTTGATTGGGAAATTTCAGTGCTGTCATAATTCAGACAATAATAATAACATCGTAGTACTAGGCAAGGAGCTCTAAACCCAAAGTGCCTTAGATAATATTTGAACTGCTTTGTGGTTTCAAGTGGAAACCAGTTGAAGCTGGGTTGTATGAAATGGTTTCATTCCCATAATCATCCTCGCTATTACCAACTTTTTGCGAGGCTACAACTTTCTGTAAGTTCAGTGTTTGGTATGAAACGCAGAGTGCTGAATCTCTCTGAAGAAGGTCTGAAGCAGATGGCTACACCTGTATTCCCAATCCAGAAGAATTATTTTCCACTCAAGGCTGTAGAATCCCCCCATTCAGTCTGGGGGCTAAAATTTTTAGACTTACTCAGCTGGGAGATTTGTTGTTGACTTCAGCAGGTTTGGGATTTCAGTGCTGGAGATATAAATCTGTCCTATCCACTCAGTAGGTCTCTTCAAGTTGACACTGAGAGCATGTTATCTCTGATAAAAAGGTGTAGGATGGTTTTCAAGTCATCCTCTTTTCATCTGAATATTTAATAAGAGCTTTTGTGTATCAGAAGGCTTGGCATACCTCTTTGAGGTCAGGCTGTGTTGTGGTCTCAGGGCCTGAAATAGCTGGAACAGATAATTGTAGAGACATACTTGCCTGCAAAGACTTTGAACAGTTATATGGAAGGTGAGAAATGGATATAAATTTAGTTTAAGTTAGTTGCACTGTGTTTGTGTATTCTGGGCAGCAAGGCTGCTCTGCAAGGGTGGAGAAACAACACAGGCCACCATGGATCATCGATTTCCATCTGTCTGATATACAGAGTTCAAATCTTGAAGGAATATTTAATAATAATAAAATAGGTAGGCAAGTGAAAGATAAGCTCTGAAGAACTCCTAGGCTGATCTTACTTGTGATGGGTAGCCAGGGAGAGCTGTACAGTGGGAGAGTGAGGGTCAGTCTTTCCACTCCTAGTGGAGGGTGCACGAATTCATGTGTCAGCCCATGGTTTACTTTCTCTGTGAAATTAACACTCCAGGCAGCAGAGAGGCAGTCGGCTACATTGACAACTGAGGAAAAGAGAGTGATGTGTCAGTCAGGCTGAACAAACTCAGTGTATGAGTATTGAGTAAATGATGAGATGAACACGAGTCAGAAGAGTGTATTTTTCGAGAGCAGAAATAGCATCCTCTTCCCTATGACTGAATTTCTCATGGAAAGTCAGTGGCAGTTAGGGTAACGATATCGAATTGTTTCATAAATGATCCTGCTGTCAGTTTACCCATTAGCTCATTAATTAACACAGCCAACCTGAATCTATATTTTCAGTCTACTGTACTGTCACTCTGTCGTGGCTAGTCAGGTCCGCTCCAGAAAAACTTTTATTTCAGAGGCAAGCAAAACAGCCTGTAAAAGTACAATCTGGGAAGCAGTTTTAATTGTAAAGAAAACATGAAACAGACCTCTAAAAAAACTGCAATTAGCTTTTCATCTGACTGTTTCCAGGTTAGAGTGCATGTTGCATGCATCCATGCTAGTGAAGAGAAATCGATATTTAAGATGACTCTGATGGATGGACCCCATACCTGGTGTACTTGCTCACTGTAGGAAACCATTGTGATAGGCAGTGGATATATTTAAAAGCATATTGAGAGAGATTTTGAGTTTTCTTAACAGATGATCTATGTGGTAAGTGTCCAAGGACAGGAAATGCATACCAGGTATAATCTTGTGATAATTTTTTGCTTAGGGTATTTTTTAATTTCTTTGGGTTTTTTTAGTTTGCTGAGCAACTGGTGATTTTAAAAGGCATATTAAAGAGGCTTTTGAAAGCAACTGTTCTCCCTGCTGTGTAGGAGTGTTCTGTGTGGGTGCAGAGAGCGGGTTAAACTACTTCATCCTCGTGGTCTCACTGCAAAGACAAATGCTGAGCCATAGGCACTGGGAATCAACTCAGTCATGGCCATTACCCACCTGCCACAGCCTGTGAGCAGTATGCTCTCTCCTGTGCCCTTACCTTTGGACTTCAGAGCTAAAAAGATCATAGTCTTCTTGGAGCCAGAATATCTTGCTGCTGAATGGTCTGTCTGTGGTCAGTTTGGTAATGCAGTTTTTTTCCAGAGTCTCTTTCTTCTGCAAATTAAAGACCCCATTGGTTTTACATTGTATTCACATGCTTTCTGTTCTAGACATAAATGAAATGTTGATCCTCCTTTAAATTGTTTACAAATGGGAGCAAGTGTTTTTCCTTACCTTGCTTGCATCACCTCTAGTGCTTTTAATTTGTCTGCTTCCTTTCTTCCTTGTCCCCCCCACTGTGATCCTTCATGACCATGCTGCTCATAGTTTTCACTCTTTTTGAGAGGAGTTGTTTCTGTAAAGAAGAGGTTGGAGGCTCTTGAAGCAGACCATGAAAGCAGCAAATCAAATTCTTTGGTGCAACGGGGATGAAAATGCTTTTCTGGGTCTGGCAAGTGCTTCAGCCAATGTTTTACATTTTAAAATCTTAAAGCAAAATTTGAGTAATTGAATCCCTACTAAATCTCTGCTTCCACACTACTTTCAGCAAAGGAGAAAAGTACTATCAGAATAAGGTTAGAGGCGAGGCTTGGGCTTGGGCCCAAAGCATCTGACTGATAGCTAAATGCAACTGGTTTAGTTGCTTTTAATGTTAAAATATTCCTTGTAATGCTTGGGTTTACTCAATGCAGAACTCTGTTTTGTATGCATGGCTGCACAGGTAACTGGAATGTGTGACTGTGTAGGGAAGGGTCACTTCTTAGCCATAATGTGTCAGACCACTTCCAGAAGCACAGTAAATGAAAGTGCTGACTGGGTCTGGCACATGTCAGCTTCCTATTTCACTCTCCCTGCACAAATCGATAAGGGGAATGCAGGCCTCTCTCTTTATCTCACACAGTAATAATGCACTTCAGCAAAGATTTGAAAGGACCACAGGACTACTAGGATTGTAATGTCTTGCTTTCCAAGTAGAATGAAACTAAACAAAATCCATTGGGTTAGATGAACACGATGAATTCCCAGCTGTAGGCTTTCCTCACAACAGCAATCTAATATGATTTGGCCTGGCAGGGCTCTGGGCTCACAAAAGTTTTGTGGGCATCAGATGTTTGACAACCAGAACCAGCCACAGAGGGCTGTTGTCATGCTTATGTCTCCCTGATTTCTAGTCTTTAAAATTAAGAATACTTTCTGCTACACTGAGTTTGTTCAGCCTGACTGACACATCACTCTCTTTTCCTCAGTTATCGATGTAGCTGACTGCCTCTCTGCTGCCTGGAGTGTTAAAGTAATTTCATATAGAAAGCAAACCATGGGCTGACACTTGAATTCATGCACCCTCTGCTAGGAGTGGAAAGACTGACTCTCACTTTCCCACTGTACAGCACGTGGTGTTTGGAGGAGGCTACTGAACAGCTGCTTGGCTAAGTCCAATTTCAGTTCCATGAGTCTGAATGGTGGTCTGCTCAGACACTGCTGTGAGTGCTCCAGCAGGGTCATGGTGCAGAATATTTGCTCATTTACAGAGGTGCGGGTTTGTGATCTTGGTGGTTTCTAGGTGCAAACTGACAGTGTGGTGTGGCTGCTGCCTATGATTGTTTTGTCAAGTTCACTTCTGAAAAAAAAACAAAAAAACACAACCTCTGAAATTATGCATCTCAAACTTCAAAACATATTTTTCTAAGCAGTGTATGGAGCAGACACTGTAGCCATGCTTCCTGTGCTCTGGAAAACTTCTTTCTTGTAATTTTTCTGTGTCCTATATGCTATAGCAACTTTGTTTCCCTATCCTTAATGCTCTGTTGCAGGCTGTCCTACCAGAGAAACGATGACGATGATGAAGAAGCCGCCAGAGAACGTCGCCGACGGGCTCGACAGGAGAGGCTGCGGCAAAAGGAAGAAGGAGATCTATCAGGAGAAGTAACAGAGAAATCAGAGGTTAATGCCCAAAACAGGTAAAGGGCATTTACTGTTATTTACTGACAACTCAATGGTAATTTTTATTCAGAGCATAAAAATATTTTGAAAAGGTCTGCTTTGGTACTTAAAATTTAAGTACCTGGTTTGGCCATCCTTACTCTGAAGAAGGGTCTAAATTTGTGAGGATTGCCCCTGGCTGCATCTACACAGGAGGGTGGGAGCATCACTGACTTGGCTCACAACACATATCCGGTGTGTCCTCAAGGCTGTCTGTGGGGTGATTCAGCTGGGGCTCATGGAGCTTGTCAGGTTCTCTCAGGCATGACTGCATCTGGCCTCACAAAGCACCACATCTTTTGTCCTGCTAATAGGGGTCATGGCATTGTAGGACTGAGGCACAGGGGATTGCCAGGCACCCAAGCCTCCAGCTGCAGCTGAGCCATGCCTGCAAGGTGCTAGGTGTGAGCTCTAGACCACAGCACTCCTCTGGCACTGTCAGTGTCATACAGCTATCATCAGAGAAAAGCTTATGGGATGATGTGACACTTAGAGTCATAGAATCGTCAAGGTTGGAAGAGTCTTTTAAGATCACCAAGTCCAACTGTCAATTCAGCACTACCACTGTAACTCCTAAACCATATCATCCATATCACTGCCTACTTGCCACAAGCTGAGTGGCCAGAGCTGGCCTTCCACTCTGTCCATCACTTGTTAAATTTTACATATTCTCAAATAATATACCCAAATTTCCAGTGGCCATAACACAGTTGATAGAAGAGACCAGAAATAAACACTGTGATATCAAGGCAATAGATGCTGAGCACAATTAACATTCTATTAAAGACAAGGAGATTGGATATAGATAGGAAAACAGCAATATTTCTGATTGTAGATTATAATCTTTTTCCACAACAGAGGAAAGGAAAGAAGAAAAAGCTAGAAAGAGGGAAGAAACCTGCACAGATGAATATTAAACAGCTGAATTTTAAAGGAGTCAAGAAAACCACCAGGCACTGAGAATGAAGTCCACTCCTGATACCTACAGCTGTTGAATAGCATATCTTAGATTAGGTGCTGTGCTCACTCTGGTTTCTAACAGTGTATTGTCCCTGTGCAGACAATCACAACCTCACTGCACATTAATTGCTGGCCTATCCTGTTATGGACTGTGTCTGTGAATGCTGGTGTGGAACAGGAATAGCTGCTTTTTGCTAGAGAAGCTCACTGAAGTCAGGAAGTATCTTGTGTAGGATCTTGTGTAGTATGCTTGTGTAGGATCTTCCAAAATTTTGCCTAGGGCGAAGACTATGCATAAGACACCTATAACTCAGGCCAAGCTGAAGGGAGCCCCTAAAGCAAGCTAAGGTCTTCCAAGTATTCGGCTGCAGGATGCAGAGGGGGGAGGATGAATTTTTCAGGGCAGTTCATATTGCAGCTCTTCCAGTGTGAGGTACCATTCCAGTGCCTACCAAAGTCAGTAAGACTCCTTAGGACTTCAGTGGCTCTTGGAGCTGTCTTGGAAGGGAACCATTCCAGGCTCTGACATTGTGAAACATCACATTTCTATACATGTAGAAATGCCAAAATTAATCCCCAGAACCCTTTTGCTAAATTTTGAGGAATGTAGCCTGTTATGTTTTCAAATCTTGGAATGAAGTTACAGCAACCTTTTTTTTCTAGAAAGAGTGAAGTGCATATATTGTTGGAAAGAATTTTTTTTTCCTTTTAATGCAAAACTGTCACTTTTACGTAGTGTGGCAGAAGAGGAAACCAAGCGTTCTACAGACGATGAAGCTGCATTGTTGGAGAGACTGGCAAGACGGGAGGAGAGACGCCAAAAACGTCTACAGGAAGCCCTGGAACGTCAAAAGGAATTTGACCCCACAATCACAGATGGAAGCTTGTCACTGCCCAGCAGGAGAGAAATAAACAATGTGGAAGGAAACGAGACCACGGGGAAAGAGGAAAAGGCTGAAACACGCCGAGGACACTATGAGACTGAGGAAACAGAAACAGTTACCAAATCATACCAAAGGAACAACTGGAGACCAGATGGGGAAGAGCAAAAGAAAGAAGAAAAAGACAAGGAGGAGGTACAGGAGGAGAAAACACAGGAGGTCCCCATAGAGGAAAATCAGGTAGATGTGGTAGCAGAAAAATCCATAGATAAAGAAGAGGGGATAGAAACAAAAAGTCTAGCTATAAATGCAGAGGAACACAAAGCAGAGAATGATACAAATGTGCCAGAAGGGCTGCCAAGTATAACCACTGACACTGTAGATAAAGAGAAGTTTAGGGATGAGGAAAAGGCTGAGGAAGAAAGGAAGGAAGCAGAAGAAAAAGAGAGGTTAAAAGCAGAGGAAGAAAAGAGGGCAGCTGAGGAGAGAGCTAAGGCAGAAGAGGAAAAGAGGGCAGCTGAGGAGAGAGCTAAGGCAGAAGAGGAGAAGAGGGCAGCTGAGGAAAGAGCTAAGGCAGAGGAGGAGAAGAGGGCAGCTGAGGAGAGAGCTAAGGCAGAAGAGGAGAAGAGGGCAGCTGAGGAAAGGGCTAGATTAGAAGCAGAGAAATTAAAGGAAAAACAAAAAATGGAGGAACAGAAAATAGAAGATAAACAGGTAAAAGAGAAGAAATTGCAAGAGGAAAAACCTCAAGCAGTAAGAAAACAGGTACAGTAAACATTCTGCACCAAAATAAGACACCTGTTGTTTGTGAGAAATGTAATGCAAAAGAAAAAAGATTGATTTGGAATTTCCTCACAGATCTATTCCTGCATTGAAATGACTAATACTCATGCTCTTGCTCTCTCTTTTTAAAAATTAATCTCTCTCTGCTTACCAGTAATTCAGTGCACAACATGCCTGACTTCACTCCATTGCTTGCATGTTCAGAACTCTGCATGTTTTTTTGCTCCATTTTTTTCCTCAGCTGCCATAAACCAGCCTGGTGCAGTAACACATGAGGTGGAGGCAGACACAGCTTGGCACAAAATCCTATGAGCACCTGTGTGTGAACTGTGTGAGGAATGTTGTGTGTTAAATGCAATCACATGAGAGGGCTCTCTGCTGGGACGCGGGAGCATGATGCCGTGCAAGGGAGAAAGGCCTAGATGGGGCTGGGAATGGGAGAGGGTGGAGAATTTGGAGAGGGTGGAGGTGCACAGTGGCACATGGCAATGTGGGCACAGAAGCATATGATGGAGCTGTGGCTGCACACAGGACTGGTACATGAACACAATGGAGAAACAAAATTGCAAAGAGATGTGATGTTTTTGCATTAAAAAAAAAATATTGAAAACCCAAAAACAAAGGAGGAAGAGAAAGAGGTTAGAGTGGAAGCTAAAAAGGAAACGTTACCAGAAGAGAAGCTCCAAGCTACCTCCAGAAAAGATCAGGTAACTCATAAACCATCAGTTTAAATGCAGTAGGGGCACTCAAGATAAGAAACTTGAAGGCTGCTTCTTCAGCAGAGTACTTAAGCATGTGCTTCACTTCAAGGATGTGGGTAAACCTGCTGAAATAAAGAGTGATGAAACTACTTAGGCGCTTAAAATGAAGTAAATGCTTAACTATTTTGTTCCTTTGGGGCTTTAGAACCAATTCCCGTTTGTCTTAAAACAAATATTTCAGGAAAGTCAGTTTGGTCAATAATACAAGAATAGTTTGCACCCTAGGGATGAATTTTTCGGGACAGTATCAACTAATCATCCTTCCCTGGTTTCCTCTCACTTTACTGTGAACTTTTTCCCTGTGAATGAAACCTACTCTTACGATAATGATATAATAATAATAATAATCATCTAGGCCTTTGGCCACCTTCTTTAACTAATAATTTCCTCCAAAACTGCGATACCCTGTTATATAAACTGTGCACACCAAAGGTTATTCTTTTGTTTTAAAGAGCAAAATCTACAAAATGTACAGCATTGCATTTCTGCTGTAAACACAGGAGCTGGTGCCATGGTGTTTTACTGTATGGTAAGTAAATAAGGTCTGGGGACTCTTCAGGTTACAGCTGGACACGGGGAGGCATGTTCAGTGCTGTGTAGCAGCTGTGCTTTTGGTTCAGTGCAGCAGCTCTCAAAATACCCCCCCGTTCTAATTAGACATTGACACTGCTTAGGGCCTTAGACTCTTGGACTCACTTGGGTTCAGCCAGGTTTGTGTGCTTTAAAGGGAGCTCCATGACAGAGATCTGGTAACAAGCAGTTTACTGTTCATTCAGTTGCTTGGGAGCACTGAAGTTGAAGAGGGTCCATTCCAGAGTCCTTAGAGGGGGGATCAATTCAGAACATGCTGGAGATGCTTAGCTCACCTTCAGGGTGTGATGAAGGCAAACCATGCTACAAGACTTTATGTCCAGTTGCCTGGCTTGATTATACAAGGTATATTTTGAGTAAGTTTCGGATGAGATGGAAAAGGCAAATGAACTGAGGAAGATGGTTAGAAGAAAGGTTCCTAATGAACCAGGAGAGAGATTGGCAATACTAGAATGAATTACTCTAGTAGGGGGAAGTCTTAAGTGAGACCTAATGGAGAACAAGGCACTAGAAAAAGTTAACAATCACTTTAACCTGATTTAGAGCTAAGAGAGCTGCTCAAAAAAAATAAGAAATGGATTACACTAAGAGTTCAAAAGACAGAAGCAGCTTCCAATATTCACTTTTATCTTCAAATATTACAAGTAAATGTAAAAAGGAGTCTATAACTGAACACAGAATTTGATTTTGGGGGGGAACTTGAAACACAGTTGTCCTGCTTGTGCTTATGTGGAGTTCAGTCAACTCTCACTAGGGTTCTCACCATGTTTTTAAACCCTATCCACTGGGCGAGATTATTCCAGGAATTTGGTAAGACCTATAAAAATTACTTGTGATTTTAAATGTTTCCATTTTTGGATGCTCAAACTGAGACAACTTAATAGAATCCCACTCTTAGTGCAATGCTGAATACCCATCCAGTGAAAGGTAAATATTTTGCAAGTATATCTTTCAAGCTAAGCATTCAAAGTGTTTTGAAAATCTTGCTTGTTGCTTCTTGACTTGTGAAGAAAAATTGACAAACTTGGACTCCAAACCAAGGCAGGATCAGGCTCCCATCTCCACTCCTCCCCTCTTTCAAGGGCGTACAAAATCAGTGAGGTCTATTTCTGAACAGACACACAATTAAGAGAACAGCAGTGTTCCATGAACAAGATTCTGAAGCGATACAGTCTATCTACATAATGAGATTTTCTCTTGCAGTCGTGCAACACAGCACATATTCTTTCTTAGTGTGATCAAAACCCGACCCTCAAAATTAAGCTTTTGATCAAATTGGCAAGCAATTTTTGTCTCATTTTCTGAACTGCTGGACAAATTTTGCTTCTTAAAAGTGACCCGAAAAGTTCATAAGAACAAACTTTCTCATGATGTGAGACTCCTGGTATTTCCTGCTTCCAGTTTGGCTAGACATGCCACAACATTTGCTTTTCTCATGGTGTTTGGGTGTAGAAGCCCTAGACCCAGATGCCCACAACTTTTAACTCAGCAAGTAATTGAGTTCAAATAAAGAATGAAATTTGGCAGACGGCCCCAACCTCAGTAACAGATTCGCTTCAGTCTGAAGATGTTCAAACTCAAGATTTAGAAATCTCAGTTCTCAAATAGTAGCATAAAATTCTAACAGAAATGAAGCAGTGTAGAAAAAGATTAAAATATAAATACATAAAGCTGGAAATTTGCTGAACATGCCTTTGGTCATATTTTATCTTGATATCAAGATTTGCGAGAGCCTGTGAACTGTTTCAGTTCACATAATATCACATGTCCACTCCAAGAGGAGTCAGTGTAGTCATTTTTACTGAATTCAGCAGAATCTGAATTAGTCTGTCATTTAGGGAAGTAGTGAGACAAGGGAAAGGACTTTTCCTGTTGCCTGCCTTTGGAATGGGATGCAATGGTTACTGCTTCTGTGCTAATTAATCTCCATTTTGGCATTAAAATTAGGAGGAGAAGGATTGGGTCCAAAAGCTGGGAAATGTTTCTGTAATATCCTCGTTTACCATCCTTTTGAATAAAGAGGCTAAACTGTGTTAATTGTTTTCTAAAATGCAGACAGTGGTAATTCTGAACCTCTTGATTTTTAAAGTATATTGTTTTAATATTAGTTTTCTCAGTGATTTCAATTAAGATGTAAGAGATACGACCCGCCCAGTGCACCTGAATGCAATCAGGCAGCTGGAAGTATTGGGGTTTAATAAGACTTAGAAAGGTCCTGATGAAAATCTCAGCAAAGGAAATCCTATACTCTCCAAATCCTATGCTCTCCAAATCCCAACACACACATCCAGGCATGAGAACTTTTGCAACAACCAACACAGCTGGATTCAGTATCACCATGACCTGAACTGAAGGGTTAGGAGATTGCTCACAAGCAGCAGAAATTTTTCTTTCCCCCCAGAACATGAACACTAGCTACAATCTTACCCAGATTTAGGAACACCCAAAAGATGTTACTGTCTGATGGTATTCATTAAGATCAATAAATAGCTATAAAGGTCAATAAATCAGCCCAGCTCCTAGAAAACAGTAAACCATTGCTTAAGACTGCTTGTAATAAAGGTGTTGCCTGTAGAAGTTACAACGACTTTGGGACTTCACTCAGCAGCTGCCTAGTTCAATGCCTTAGGAGGATCTTTGTTGATAAAGATATTGTATCTCCAGAAGTTGTTCTTTGGTGCAAAAGGATAGACAGTTCATTTGGTTTGGGGGGAAGGTTTATATTAGTTTTTTATTTCAAGATGCAGTTTAGGACACCATAAAAACAGTTGTGTTGCAGACAGGACTGTTATGGGAATGTTTTCTTTCTAGTTAGGAAATGGGATGGCAACAGGCCAGGCTCCCAGGGGACAAAAATATTTATTTTCTGAAGGTCTCCATTTGAATTCTTCACAGAACATATTTCTTGCTTGCCAGCTAGGATATTCTTCCAACATGGTAGAGCTGGGGAAAGCAAATAAATGTTTTGGAGGTAAATGCTTCATCTGCTGCTGTTGAAGGTTTGTTTTGGTTGGTAGTCTTAACTAACTGAGTGAGACTATTTCTACCTGAGGATATAGAACATAAATCAGTCCACTTTCTCCTCTTATCAGCATCTAGCCGTGACTTGGAATGCTGGTATCAGGTCATCTGTGGTATTGATAAATACTTTAAGCTCATAACTCTGAAGGAATACTGGAGAATGAAATCCATGCACTAATAGATTACTTGATGACTATTAAGAATCCTAGGACAAACCTCTGGAAGGATAAAGGGAATTTTTAATCTAGTATTTTCTGCAGCATTTGCTTCTTCATAGGATTAAATATTCATGTCTCATAACACTACCCATGGTAGGATTCCTGCTAGGATTGTGCTTTTTGTCAGAGTAAGTTTTACTCTGATACAAAGATAATTTTGTGTTTTGACCATTTTTCTTGCAATACTGAAGTATCCATCTACTATGACACCGAAAAGAGTGTGAATTTTGTCAAGCAGCCTGGACAATCAGTGGAGTTATGTGTTATTTTTGTTGCACCAATGCCTTGAACCTCATACTGAGAATCTATTGAAAAGCTTTGTCCCAAAGAGTTTGCAAGGCAGACTCTTAAGAGGCAGAGGTGAATGCTGCTGCAGTGGGAGGGAAGAGAGTCAGGGTGCAGATGCAGAGTGAAGGGGTGTGGTAGCATAGTACCGTGGCTGCAACAAATTGTCTTGGAAGACTAATAATATTATTCAAGATGCTTTGATCACTGAGCAGAGTGTTGGTTGATCACAGTTTAGGGCTTTACAGACTGCTTCTGCCTTGAAGTACATAAACATTTTGAAGACAGTTCCCATTAATACTAAGAAATCTGTGTTTCTGTGCCGTTAATTAGAATGCCTTATTGTGACTTCTTTTTTGTTGTTTCTTTGTTTCTTGTGTTTTGTTCTGTGATTTATCGTATCTCCTGAGCAGGTAAAAGATGACAAAGATAAAGAAAAAGCACCCAAAGAGGAAATGAAAAGTGTCTGGGATCGTAAGAAGGGTATTCCTGAACAAAAGACACCAAATGGAGAACGTGAACTCACTGCCTCAAAACTTAAACCTACTGAGAATGCTTTTGGGTAAGTTCAAAGTAAGAACTGGGCTTGCTTGTGTTACAGCAGAGCAGGGGGCTATCTCTGGGGCTCTGCTTAATAGCCTTGTAGCAGCTGAGTAGAGGAATTGGGTTGGCAACATGAGCAGAGGCTCAGATGTTCATTGGGTTTAGGTATGTGGTTCCTAACAACTGCCCTCATATTGCTGCAGTAACAAAATGAAGTACAGAAAGCAGATGTAAATAACCTTGTTCCCTTGGTAGAGACAAGTGGCTTATTTTCACTTTGCTGTGGCTTTCCTTCCTCATTTATTTCTAATATCTGCACAGAGGCCAATAACGACACCCCAGATTTTGTGTTCCCTAATTGTTTTAGTCAGAGCTCAACCTTTACTGTAGTAACTTATTTTCAATTTCCCACCCGTTTTTAATTAGACTGTATAGCAGAATGAAGCACAATCCCATTGGTAACTCCTGAAAGAGCTTTTCTCTTGATTTCAAGGCAAACCTTGAAATTAATGGTTTCTCTAGAAAAGTGGGGGTTTTTTCAGTTAGGTGAAAATGTTCTTTTTTTGGTTTTTTTTTGCCTTTTCATAAGATGGCTCAGAGCTTGATTTTTATTTTTAAGGAAATATTTGCCTTGTGGCTACATTGGGGAATTCAATGAAGGTAGCAAATTTGTAGTGGAAATTTTGTTTAAAAGAACCCTACCTGCTGAAAGCAGGGGATACGTGAAGTAGGAATTAAGTTCTTCCTTTTAGCAGAAACCTAGAGATGAGTAGGTTAGAAATTTAAATTTTTCTCCTTATGCCTCTCTCTTCCTCTTTTACATTGACACAGGCAATGAAAAGGTTAAGCTCTCTAGGCACTTTGAGGAATCTGTGCCTGGCAGATGGGACTTGCTATTGTATCTCAGCATTCCCCTTGTGATTCTTCCAGGAAAAACAAATGTTCTCAAAATAAAATGCAGTTCAAAAGACTCTGGAGACACCCTGACCTAAAGCCAAAAGACAGAGATGGAGATGGAATAGCAGGATATGGGCCTTGCTCAAAACTGTCCTGCTTCATGGATTGGGCCACATCATCAATATAATGAGAATGGTTTTCTAAAAATATATTTGTTGTGTTTTCATTTCCTTTACTTCCTGTGGGAGACAGGCATTAGTGGCAACATGTAGATTTGAGTTTCCACTCCTTTTTTCTATTTCTGCTTTTCTTCTACTGTTTCATGAAAGTTGGAATAAGCCCTTTTAAGTAACCTTTTATCAGCTGAGTAGACTTGGGTTGTCAACAACAGCAGAGGCTCCAGTGTTGGGTTGTTAGATATGAATTAGGGCTCTTGGCCAATTTGGTAAGATTGTGTTGGGGCAGAGAACTCTGTGTTAGTAGATTCTATTATGTTAGTGAAGCCACAAATAGATCAGCTCTGGTCTTACAGCCTGCTTTATATGGTTAGCTCCATCTGGATGAGACATCCATCTGAAAGAAGAGCACCTTTTCAGGATTGGGTGTGATTCACTGGATTGCAAATTTATATGCTATATATTCTTCATGTTGTCATCTCTTAACAGTTATTGTTGGCAGGTTGGATTTATACTGTCTTGTGGTATTGTACTCTGCAGCACTCTGGTTGCATTAATGAAGTCATTAATCTCCAGCTTTTTTGGAAGCCAGCAGTACTTTTTTGTTTTATAAAAGAGTTCATGAAGTACCTTCCCTTCCTATCTTTCTGTCTCTTGTGAATAGCACAGTGGTGCGTGGGTACTCTTAGGTACCCATCTCCTTGTCAGCAGTAACATTAAACACACCCAGGGAGCAGATGTTTGTCTAAACACTGGTGTGGTAGGTATTTAACAAAGCAATGCTCTTTGACTCTGTTGGAAGTATACACTTCACCTGTGCACATTCTTTAGGTTTGTGGCTTGGGGCTCTTTGCTATTCTTTTTTTCTGTCTCATATATTACAGCTGGTTGGAAAACTTATTTTTTTCTCCTGTGGAAAGATACAATTAATAAATAATTTTCAGTTTCTTAATAAAAAGCCATTTTTTCTCTAGAAAATATCAGCAAAAAATCTGATGTACGAACCTTTCTGTTCATACATCCTGGGAGAGTTGAAGTGATAGGTGTTGTAGATTAAATAGGAACCTTTTTAGCTTTTTTTTAAACACTGCTGGAGCTGTAAGATGCACACCCTCCCCCCCCTTATTTCTTCTGTTTTCCCTGAGTCAAGTAATTTGTTCTGTCCCCAAAGATGCTTGTCTTTTTCTAGAAGGTTTATTAAAAACGTTTGCCTTTGAAAGCAAAGGATTAGTGCATCTTTTATTGCACAGAACATAGCATAATATTTTGGCTATGAGGTTTTTTTATATGTCAATTTATCTAATTTAAAGACAGCAGACAGGCTTTGCTTTGCTTTGTTTTGTGTATGAAGTGCAATATGCTTTTGGAAATGTTTCCTCTGTACATAAACTGCAGAGCAGAACTGTGGAACTGTAAGCTTTCTGTCTACTCTAGGGTTGCCGATGAGATATGATACATCTCACTGTAGTTACAGAGATTTTAAGTATTTCAGCCTCAGTTACTGAATTCTTTTAAAAATGGAAGTGGCACAAGTTCCCAGGCAGAGTGGTGAAGCTCCTGTGCACACCAGCATGCGACAGATTCCTTCCTCACTGGCAGCAGACATGAGAGGGTCTCTGTAATAGCTCAGCTCTGGATGAAAATGTTTTGGGCAAGGAGCAAGAGCAAAAGGTCTTACTAGGAAATAACTTTGAGTGCCAGGCTCTCATGTTGCTGGTGAGCACATGGCAGCCAGTGGCTCTGGCCAGGAAGGGAAAACTCATGGTGCATCAGCTTCCCTTTCTTTTTTTGTCCCAGCCGCTCCAATTTGAAAGGGAGTGCAAATGCTGAGGAAGCAAAGCCAGGGGTCGAGGCTCTAAAGCGACTAGAAGATCAGCGCCGTCGTCGAGGCGAGAACGAGAACGAGGAGCTGGAGAAGCTGAAGGAGAAGCAGCAGGAGGCAGCAGCAGAGCTGGATGAACTGAAGAAAAGGAGAGAGGAGCGCCGGAAAATCCTGGAGGAAGAGGAGCAGAAGAAGAAGCAGGAGGAGGCTGAAAGGAAAGTCAGAGAGGAGGTAAATGTAAAATATGAAGGGTTAGACTTGGGGTTTACTCCCTTGTCACTACTGTCCTTGCATTAGTTGCTAACTCTTTATGGCATTGTCTGCAGAGATACTTTTAGGCAAAAGAAGTTGCTGGGGCTGAAGGTTGATAGGTCTGTATTTAACAAAAGGGCATAATGAGGCCACAGGAGGCTGGCTCATAAGTGGGGAAGGAGCATGTAACAAGGAAGGCTAGACTGAAGCCAAACATACAGGTGCTTCTCGTTCTTAGATCCACTTTTGCTGGATGGGGACTTGCTGCTGTGGCTTTGCTCTAAATTGTAGCCTTTATCTGGGCCCTCTGGATTGTGGGTGTTGCTGCTTCTTAGTGCCTGTCAGGAGATGGTCTGTTGCGAGAGACCTTGATTTCAAATACAATTAAGATCACCCCATTTTCTAACCTTCACGTTTAACTGCAAGTGTGCTGTATTTGATATCAAGGCACCACATCATATAGGTGCTCTAGGGAAGGCTGGAGGTAAACCATGCAGTCATCCAAGGTAGAAAACAATGTTAGTCTTCTAGCTGCAGGAAAGGCAGCGTTCTAATATATGTTTTCATGGGTCAGGATTTCCTCTGCAATAGCTGCAAATTTCTTGTCTTCTTGGGGATGCAAAATGTTGGGGGAAGGGTTATAGCCACAGAATTCTTAATTTATTCAGGATATCTCTTTGGCATTACACAAATTGAATTACAAAGCACATGTCAAAATTCATCTGCTGCACATGAACTAGAATGCTAATGTTATATATAGTTACAGTGGGCTAGATCTCATTAGGGAGATATGCCTGTCTATTTAAATATTGAATACCCAACACATCTGTTTTCTTGCACTTCCTCTGCCAAGGGACTCTGCAAATAGGATTTCCAAATCTCTGATGCATCATTTAGGAATTCTAGTTGTTTGGAAAACAAATGGTAAATGAATAATAGTAACAGTATCTGGCAGCTGAGTGCCTTTAATATACTAAGCTCTTTACAACAGAACACAGTAGATGCCAAGACCCCCCTGACCAGCACTCACAGTGATGATGTTTGAGAGCTTCTGGTCTGCCTTGCAGCTTGAGAAGTAAAACTCATCTCTTTGAAGTAGTCTGCCTGGACTTCAGCAAAGCCTTTGACACCATCTCCCACAGCATACTCCTGGAAAAGCTGCAGCCCATGGCTTGGATAGGTGCACTCTGTGCTGCATTAAGAACTGGCTGGGTGGCCGGGGCCAGAGAGTGGTGGGGAGTGGGGCTGGATCCAGTTGGTGGCCAGTCACTACTGGTGTCCCCCAGGGGTCAGTGCTGGGCCCAGTCCTGCTTAATATCTTTACTGATGATCTGGATGAGGGGACTGAGTCCACCAGTAGCAAATTCACAGATGACACCAAGTTGGGTGCAGGAGTGTTGATCTGCTGGAGGGCAGGAGGGCTCTGTAGAGGGACCTGGCCAGGTTGGATAGATGGGCTGAATCCAGTGGGATGAGGTTTAATAAGACCACGTGCCAGGTCCTGCACTTTGGCCACAACAACCCCCTGCAGCACTACAGGCTGGGGACAGAGTGGCTGGAGAGAGGCCAGGCAGAAAGGGACCTGGGGGTTCTGAGTGACAGGAAACAGAGCAGCGTGCCCAGGTGGCCAAGAAGGCCAATGGCATCCTGGCCTGGATCAGGAATAGTGTGACCAGCAGGACCAGGGAAATCATTCTTCTCCTCTATTCCACACTGGTTAGGCTGCACCTCGAGTGCTGCGCCCAGTTCTGGGCCCCTCAGTTTAGGAAGGACATTGAGGTGCTGGAGCAGGTCCAGAGAAGAGCAACGGGGCTGGTGAATGGTCTGGAGCACAGGTCCTGTGAGGAGTGGCTGAGGGAGCTGGGGTTGTTTATCCTGGAGAAGAGGAGGCTCGGGAGAAACCTCATTGCTCTCTACAACTACCTGAAGGGAGGTTTTAGCCAGGTGGGTATCGGTCCCTTCTCCGAGGCAACGAGCAGTAGGACAAGAGAGCAGTCTTAAGCTGCCCCAGGAAAGGTTTAGGTTAGACATTAGGAAGAAGTTATTTAGAGAAAGAGTGATT
This sequence comes from Margarornis squamiger, assembly GCA_035222235.1. NCBI lineage: Eukaryota > Metazoa > Chordata > Aves > Passeriformes > Furnariidae > Margarornis > Margarornis squamiger. The sequence continues at coordinate 69,381,399 of JAWWTY010000037.1, forward strand.
GGGCATTGAAGTGGGCTGCCCAGGGAGGTTGTCGAGTCACCGTCCCCAGAGGTGTTTAAGAAGAGGCTGGATGTGGCACTTACTGCCATGGTCTAGTAGGCAGGATGGTGTTAGGTCGAAGGCTGGACTTGATGATCTTAGAGGTCTTTTCCAAGCTAGATTCTCTGATTCTGTGAAGGGAAAACTGTAAGCATCTAATCTTCCTTTTTGAGGGGGCACCTACTGATTTTTCCTTGTGATGTATTAACCTTGTCTAATAAGTGTCCGAGTAGATAGACAGAAGAACAGTACTAATACGATGCATGAGAATATAGAGAAACTAAATGTGAGTCTTTTTATAACTGTACTTTTTTCTCTCTTTAAGTGGCACTCTATGACAATAAATTCGGTGACTTTGCTGTGAGGAGACACTAAAGCAGCACAGAGTAGCTGTCTTCCTGGCACCCTCAATGCTGAGATGAATTAGTATTAATGCATTTGTAGATTTCAGACAAGTCACCAAACTTTTTTGACTGGCATAAAAAAGCGGTTCTTAGAAAATCTGGCAGATGTTTCAGGACTGAACAGCCCTGTAATGGTGATGTAGTTTCTGAATGAATAAGTAACCATTCATAATTTTTAAGGAGGAAAAGAGGAGGATGAAGGAAGAAATTGAAAGAAGAAGGGCTGAAGCTGCTGAGAAGCGTCAAAAGATACCAGAGGATGCTGTATCTGAAAACAAGAAGCCGTTTAAATGTGTCAGCCCCAAAGGTTCATCTCTCAAGGTAACCTTCTCACTAACATCTATATAGTACATAAAAAATAATGGGGATTGTAGTCCAAACCAACAGCCAAACATCAGACCAGTGTAGAAACACTTGTAATCAGACCTAGGAAAATGCTTTGATAAACCTTAGCCTGCAACCTTTAGCTGAAAGACTTCATTCATTGGGATGATTGAAAATTTGAGATCCTTTCTGAAAATAGATTCTGTTAAAATAGACTGTTCTTGTTGATGAAAAACGACAAGAAAGGATCTTCACCTTCAAGAGAAAATTCTTTTGGAAACTTAGACCTGTATTCATGTGTTGCTTTTCAGTGTTAATTTATTATAGAAGTGCCTTGTGAACTGGAGTAGAATTACAGAATTTTTTAAGTTGGAAAAAACCTCTAAGATCATCCAGTCACAAATGTTCTCTCACTCCTTCCACATCCACAATTATTTCCTTCCTTGCCAGATTACTTTGTCTTGAAGAATATTCAGCCTAATCATCATTAATTGAAATTGACTCATATGGGAGTTCTAGTTTATGTCTAATCCCCCTAAAAGTAACATTTAGAAATACTGAGCTGGATTTCATTTTCTTACATAACAAGAAAAAAGCCCCACTCTTCTGTTGCTGTAGAATTGCTAAATGTGTTTTTGTTTTTTATTTTTGGTTTTGGGTTTTTTTTGTGGCCTATATTATATTGTGATAAATCAATTAAATGGCCTTTCAGCATGGAAGAGGAATCCTGGCCCCACTGAAATTATTGGGGGTTTTGCTTTAGTATTCAGGCCAGCTGCCTTCTGGGCTCGAGCTCAAACTGCAGATCTATTTATTATTTTCAACTATCTTTCCCTTTTCTCATTTTGTGTCATTAGTCATTTAAGAATCCAAAATGTTTGTCAAAAAGGCTGCTAAGGAAACTAAGAGAGAAAAGAACCAGGCAGGAGGTTATCAGGTAGGAGCTCACTGAAACAAGAAGTGGGTCTGAAAATGAAGAATACATACAGCTGTAAATGAAAATTGCCAAGCTTCACAACTTGCTCCCGTTCGATAAACCTGGTGTTGCTATTTCAGTTGCTAGAGATGATGTCAATAACAGACACTATAAATGTACAGCTTCTTCCCAGCTCTCCTGTGAGGGTTTCCTTTTCTTCTTTCTGTTTATTGAGATGCCTTTTATGAGCTACCTTTAGAGCTTCAATTCACAGAAGGCTCAGAATAGATGAAATTATACTTGAAAACACAAAATAAGAACATGCAGATTTGGGGGAAAGTGGCAAAACCCACTGGATTTGGCAAGAGGTTAAGGGCTTTCAGATAATTTTTGGACTGATGCTACACTATTCTACTAAGTGTATTTTTAAAAAAATCTGAAATTTTCCAAATGGACAAGTTTTGGGGTTTTTTTGTTATGATAATTGTTACTGGGTTTTATGGCTTGTTAGATAGAAGTTGTTTGTCACAAAACCTGATATATGCAACTCTACACATGTTTTTTCTCTTTCTCTGTTTCTCTTTCTGAGAAATTGGTGATACTGTACAAATTCCAGTCCAGTGTCTGTGAGTGGCCAGTGTAGGTATGTAATGCTGTAGAAGTTCACACTCTGAACTGTTTCTTGGCCTTCTGTGGTCAGTAGCTGAGGAGAGAATAATCTTAGTTTGATAACCCAATGTGAAATTTGATGTCAGAATCCAATTATTAGAAGACAGTATGTTTTATTCCCTTTAATTTGCACAGACTTCTCAGGCTGGTGTAACCTGATTGGTACACAGCTTTCTCGTTGCCTGCTATGCTCTGCCCAAGTTGTCTTTTGACTTGTAAAGCATCTGGCACATGTTTTCTCCCTTGATGAATGTATCATCTCGTTAGATGTGCCATGAGTCATGTGAGAACTCCAAATGCATTGTTGTGGGTGGGCGGTTGGAACTAATGGGAAAAGGGAGGCTCAGTATAAAAATTCATGTGCACATTCTGACTTCTCCTGGATAACAATCTGGCAAAGCACATTTTTCTCCTTCCCTGTCCCTTGCAATGTGATAAATTTTTGGGAAGAAAAAGAAGTTCCGGGGAGTGGCTTATATGAGGAAAATAGGGCATGCTGATTATCAAGGAAACTGTAAGAATAAAGGAAAGAAGGGAGATAATCTGAGAAGCAGTGTGCCATATTACCATCTTAGGGATGCTGCATCTACCCATCAGGCAGGGCATAGACTAGCACGACATGCAGACTCAGAATTGGGAGACAAGATGTGCATCTCATCTCCGTGTATTACATGGCTCATGGATGCAGGTATATAAATCTATGTGTACAAACATGGACATAATATACATACATGCTTATATTTAGAAAGATCACCTGTGATTGTCTAGTCTGACCTCTAATAAATCACAGTGTTCACAATTCCTGTTGTTTTCAACTGTGAAATATGCTATTTCCCTTAAACTTGAGACACTACTTCAGCAGAACTGCTGCACCATGGAGTCCTCTCAGTGACAGCAGGAGGGCTTGTCCTTTCCAAGGAGACAGTGAAGAGAAAGCAGGAGAAGTAAATACAGGCCAAGTCCATCACCAGCTCGGGGACAGAAGCAGTTTGGATTTCTCTGGGTTGTGTGGAGTCCACATGGGCAGCAGCAGTACCAAACGTCTGCTCAACCTTTGCCCTTCACCTTGTTATGTTTTTAAATAAGGACAAAGACTGGACAAACCTCCACTACTCCCCCATCTGGTTCTAGCTCACACTTCCCCTAGTTTAGTTCATGCAAAGGATGCTGCACCCAAAGGATAAGATTTCCTGAATAAACTTTGCTCATTTTTCTTTTTAGACAAGTTAATTCCTCACGCTTTCTTTGGGAAGGAGGGTTACTGACTTCTTGGGTAGCTGTTCTGTGGGTTAATCAGGAGAGACCAAGATATTTCAATCCTAAGTCTCCTCTTGGGGGTGTACTACATCACTAGAGAAATGCAAAAGCAGTTAGGTGTTGAGGGGAGGAAGCAATGACAGGAGACTGGGATACCTCCCTTTTCCTGAAAAACACAAGCTGGTGTGGGAGCCAACACGCTCTGCAAGGCAATGCTGACAGATAAGCCAGAAGACAGACTTTTCAGAGACTTTTTTTCTTTAAAGGCCTGTCTTGTCCTATCTCATTATTGCCCTCAATACCTGACAACTGGAGCAGTGACTGGAAAGAATTGGGCTCCACACACTCAGTTCTTCCTAGATAAGCTCCTCTTGCAGCAGAGGGAAAATAGAGTGGTAAGAATAGCATTTGTGACGTTTGTTTTTTGCTGATCTTTGGTGCTGATGGCAGCATGGCAGTCTGGCAGGGAAACAGGACTAGACTGGGACACTCTGCTGAGACGCTGCTGACCGCAGAGAAAAGCATAACTGGCCTTTAGGAAGCAGGAGAGCACATGAGCCACTCAGGGAGGGGAAGGAGAAGCCACTCAACTCCCGGGGACTTCCACATGTTGGATATGAGGCAAAATTATAATGCAGGCATTTCTGTTTTCCCTGTGTATTTTTTATTCCCCTTCCTCCTTGACCCATTTGCTGAGAAGAGTTTATACCATCTATATTATCTATATCTATCTATAGATCTCTTTATAAGTTTCTGTTGCACAATATCCAATATACAGTGTAAAATTCCTAAAGAATCATTTAATACATTTGTATGAAACAAGTTTTACTGGGAATATCTGGTGTTTTTTCTTTCCCAAGTCATTGTCTCATATGGTGTGTTAACTCGTTCTTTGTTCCGTTTCTGTTCTTGGAGCAGGCACAGGTGAAAAACAGAGCACTTTGACACTCACACTTCAACTGCACTTTCAATTGGCAAGATATTTCTTGCACAATTAGCAAACAAAATATATCTATATAATACCAAATGTGAACAAACACATACATGTTTCCCTGTATAACAACTTGCTTAATTTATTCCTTGCCATCTGTATGTGCTGACCCCTTTGAGTAAGGCCCTAATGAGGCGTAAAAATCCACATGGTTTTGATTTCTGTCCATTGGTTTCATTTCATCTGACTTTACCAGCAGAAGGGAGGTGTCCATCTAGGCATTTTGTTATCCAATCTAAGCTGCTTTGGTGGTTAATAGGGTGAAAGCCACTCTCAGTGGATAAACAACAGCAAGGTTGAGGTGAGCTCCTCTGCCTCTCCACTGACTACAGAGAGAAACAAACCAAGCCATTTTTACTAAATGCTTCATTTCCAAGCAGCTGAGGTTTGGTGGCAGAGGTGCAGCCTGGGTACTTTCTCTCTGGGAATAATTGGACTGGGGGCTGGCAGGTTGACTTTTTTCAGTACATGTGTGTTCTATGTGTTCTGAAAGGATTCCTTAGTGACCAAACACAGTCAAAGCTATTTAACAAGAGCATTTTAAAATGAACATAGCAAAAAAAAATTATTCTTAGTTCCTGGTCTCAAGTTGAGAAAATATCTTGCATTTTATGCTAACCACTTTGCTTTGCCTGTTTCTCTTGCAGATCTATTTCGTAATACTGTTTACTGTATGTGGCAAACATTTTCCACACTTTGCATGGAGTTTGTGTGATGTGCAGTGGATTAATGACTTTCAGATGTTGCTGTGCAGTTTAAATGTATTTGGCCTGTAGGTTGAATGCACGAGTGTTTACTGGTTGGTTTGCTCTAGGTGTATTCAATGCCTGCTTCTGATTCATGCATACTGTGTTTTCAGGAAGATGCTCTAGAACAAATTCTCCTATAACAGTGCAGAAAATGTTTCATCCCTCCACACGAGACACCTGCTTCCTCAGCAAGAGGATCTGGCTGAGCTCTGAGGGTTGCTTCTTAACTGTATTCCTATTTAATCTCTGGTTTGCTTCCTCGCTCTCCTCTTCTGAACAATGTCTGACTGACTTCTGATACCACAGCAGGTGCTCTGAGAACCACTGTTTCCAGTGGGTACAGAATGACCCCACTTTCATGGCTTTTTACTACAACTCCAAGAATACATGCCCCTCTTCCCTCCCACCTCTCCCACTCTTCCACCAGTGCCTACTGAAGCCTGGTTTTCCTGCTGTGCAGTAGCATCTCTCCTACCTACACAGGAAAGACTATGAAGAACCCCCTAAACTGATTATTAGGTGGTTACCTTGAGTCCTACTTCTTTGAGATAGTCCATATTATTTGTCCTTGCTGCCTACCTGGGTTTCACTGATGCAGCTGTGGACAGACCAGGGAGAAACTAGAGGCTCTTCTTGGAATAACTCATCATCTTGATGCATTGCTGGTTATGACCCATAAATCAGCATTGGGGAAAGCTTCTCATATACTGTAGTAGAAGAGAGGAGATGTATTTTAAGTTACCATCCTTGGTCTGTTTAGTCACTTTGAATGAAATCCTTTACTTGCGTGTTTTGTGGCAGTGGCTCTGGATGAAACTAAGCTGTGACCTGTTCCAGCAGGCAGAGGTAGTGTCACAACTCCCAACCCGGGCAGAGCGTGGGCTTTCTGCTCCTGCCTGGTCTCTTGCTGCCACCTTGTGACTTCAGTTCACTGAAACACTCGGGAGCTATCCTAGCAAAACCCATCTTTTCACTCAGGACTGCTTTTAGATCCCATATTGGCAACTAAAATTGTTAACATCAATCACTCTGTAAATTAGAGAGAGAGAGAGCTTGAGAGGTGCCTTTGAGCTGGATGGGTGCTGGCTGGAGTTCCTTCAGTGAGCTTGTTTGGCAAATTCTGCACTGACGTGAACTGCCTGACTTTTGGCTTGTGTGCCTTCGAGAAATAAAACATTCATGCCCTTTGATGGGATTGCTGTGGGATTTAGTATTCTGGTACAGCCTGGATGCTAAAGGCACAGAGGAGAACCATTTAAAGAAATGGCTGTCATTGCCTTGTTTTAAAGGCATGAATGAATGCCACAGTAGTCAGTGTTAAAGTAAATTGAAAATAGAGAACCTTACTGAGACTGGGGAATCCCCAGGAACCTAGCCAGGCTGATTATTAGTCATTTCAATCCCCTGGAGCTGCTTGCATGTATTTTATTTGAAGTGAAACTGTAGAGCCTGGATGAGAAGTGGAACTATGCAATGGGGAAAGACTTGAGGAAGTTTGATGAAAATATTTCTAGACTCAGAAGGCAAATAGACACACACACCCATCCACCCATCATGGCATGGATTAAATCTTTATTCAGGGATGTAGTCTTTTTGTTTCCAAAGTATGGAGAGATTTGACAGAAGTCATACGAGACCTTCATGATTATTCTTCTCTGGGACCATCACAATATTTTCCTGTACACAGAGTAGGAAATAAGGATGAAATGTAAGATAGCAGCTTGTATAATAACAGCTGGGAGATACTGACTCAGCAGTGATCCTGCTTGAACATGAGCAGAGTTTAGTCTGATTGATTTTTTGGAGGTCAAATTAAATTTTTAGTGTCCTCCCAAAACATACATGAGAGGGGGTATGTGGCTGACATCCAAACCTGGCCTGCTCTGATGTCTCAACTCAGTAAAACTTAATTAAATTTGCTGTATTTCTCAAGAGATACATACTTGCTCTTATGTGGGAGAGATGAGGAAATTTGTCCTAGATTTGGTTTGCATGAACCTGTTTTACAAGGTAAACTTCTTCCCTTTTCTCCCTTCTGTGTTGGTCATTTATTCTCTTGTTACCAATGAGGTCCTGAAGAAATGTGGTAGGATGCAAACATTCAGGTAAAAAATACATCCACCTTTAGGAATCTGTAGCATTGTAAGCTTCTAGCTATAAAATCTTTCTGTGTGTCTGTGAGATTTCTGTCGGAATGTATCTTTTTCAGATTGGCTTTTCAACTTTTAAAATGACACGTTAGCCTGGCCTTGCACAGGCTGCTTATTTGTTAACTTTAAACTTAAAGCTCTTCTCTCTTTCTAGATAGAGGAGCGAACAGAATTTTTGAACAAATCCGCTCAGAAGAGGTAAAGCAATAAACCAGTAATTTCAGTTCAAATAGTAGTGTTTAGTTGGAGGGAATAATAATTTCTTTCTTTTTTTTTTCCCCTGCTTCTTACAGTGGTATGAAGCCCACCCAGACAACAGCAGTTGTCTCAAAGATTGACAGTAGACTTGAGCAATACACTAGTGCAATTGAGGTAAGTTAATTCCAGGTCACAATGGGTGTAGTTACTGGTGGCTTTGGGGGCTTTAATCAGCCTCTATTTTACTGTTTAAGAATTGCTGGGATATTTTGGTCACAAGCTCTTCTTTACAGAATCACAGAAGGACCCACAAGGATCATCCAGTCCACCTCTTAAGTGAATGGCCCACACAGAGATTGAACTCACAACATTATTAGCACCAGGCTCTAACCAACTGTGATTTCAGGAACAAAATGCTTCAGGCACACCTATAACCAGCATCTAGACAGCTAAACAGAGCTTCTTCCCATTCATGCTACGATTTACTCTGGTTTGTAAGCTTGGGGCAGCTCTTGAAGGACTCAGTCAGAATCATGAGGGACAGTTGCATCCTCTTCTTGCCTGAGGAGAGAATTCTGAGCACAGAGCTGAGAGCCATCCTGAGGAAAGGTGACTCAGCAGCCTATTTAGGAGAACAAGGACCTGGAGGTGTGTTGCTGGCTGCCACTTCACAGTGAAATTCCTTGGCAAAGACATACACCATAGTGAACTAGGGAGTTAAGAAGTGACAAAGGCAAAACAGAATCACATTAAAATGCAGGATTTGATGCCACGTGATTTTGAAAACTAGTGCTTAATAATGCACGTAGGAGCCAGAACTGAGGGCTTTTCCTTTTCACAGTTCAAGGAAAAATAGAAATTTGATTTGTTGTTTGTTGTTGTTTTAAGGTCTCTTGGGTGTTTTTATAAATAAGTGAGTACAGGCAATGTGAAAGCTACTAGTTAATATGCCAGGCCGACTGGAGTGGGTTAATAAGTGTCATGGGGATATACCAGTGTACAAGGATATGATACTGAGAGCTGTGACAAAGCTATGGCACTTCTTCCTTCCCTGAGGGATATTTTTTTCTCCTCTCATCTGCATATAGAGTGTAAACACGGTAATCCATTACGGTGTTAATTGGTTGGGCTTTATTACCATTTAACGTAAAGGAAACTTCCGTCATTAAATACCAATTAACAAAGGCTTTCTTTCCTGTGATTGCTGCCTGTTTAACCTTTCTGCTAGAAAGCCTATTAGTTGGAGAGTTTTATACTGCGTTCCCCATGAAATAATGTACATAGATGACAGGGTCAAGGCTTGGGCTTGCCTCCAGCACTTCAGTCAAGTTGAAGGTGGCTCAAACCCCTCCATTGGAGGCAAATGCCATCCTGGCACCCAGTGGTCCCTGTATCATCAAAATAAGAACCTAGAACTTCTGTCATCCTGCTTCACTGCACTTTTTCTCAATTATATCAGGTTCTCCAGTATTTTCACTAGGACTGTGCTCCATTCATATATTGGAAAGCATATGTGTAGGCCAGAGGAAGGCAATATGGCTTCACAACTATATACAGCTCCCATCTGACTTGAAATATTTCCTTTGCTGAGTTTTTACTTTTTCCAAAATCTGCCAAATCCGACTTGCTTTGAAACCAAAGGCGAAGCCGCAGCTCATACAGGTTCTTATTCGCATCAAATCTATGCTATGTAAAATGTACAAGAATTTGGAAAGGAAGAAAGAGGAAGAATTTGGTTCAGTGGTTTTTGTAACCATGCAAAAGGCACATTGCCAAAAAACCAAAAGAAAATTAGCAAAAAACAAACAACCCCTCCAAAACAAACAATAACAAAAAACCCCTCAAGAAACACCCCCCCCCCCCAAAAAAAAAAACCAAAACAAAACCCAAACTCATTCCAAATATCCACTCTTTAAAAGAAAACCTTATTCCAAATATACTGTAATTGCTGAAATTTTTCCTTAAAATCCTGTGCTGAGAGGTTACGTTGTCTGGGATAGATGGAGCAGAGTCTGATGCCGAATGACAGAGCAGGCTTTTCCCCTGCTTCTGCATGAGGATTCCCATAGCTGTGTCGCTGAAAGAGCCAGACTCACAGGATTTAGGTGCTAAGATGTGAAAGAGGACAAGTGAAAGCCTTGGAGCAGTTGTGTGCAGAGCTACGGTTTGCCATGAGTGTTAGAAAGGACTGAAGAAATCTTACGATTGCAGTTTTCTCAGTTATGTCAAGGGTGGAGCTGTGAATCAAGCACAGAAGAGAGTCTCACTGTCACTTTTGGAGCCGAGAACTCCTTTTCATCCTTGCATGATCACTGGTAGAACGACTTGCAGTTGCTGCATTCCCCAGCACTGCCCCAGAGTCAAACCACCCTGTATCTCCAGCTCTTAATGCCAACCACCAACTGGCCTCAATTCTTCTCCAGGGCACGAAAGCTTCAAGACCAACTAAGCCAGCAGCTTCTGACCTTCATGTTCCAGCTGAGGGTGTCCGTAATATCAAGAGCATGTGGGAGAAAGGGAATGTGTTTTCATCACCCTCTGGAACAGGCATACCAAATAAGGTTAGTGTTTAATTTAACATAACGATTATAAAGAATTATGCTATGGACCTGACCTTGCCATTCATGTTCCTGTGAGTAAGCGTGTCTGCTCCTGTTGACATCACTGGTGAAGAATATCCCAAAGGGTCCTGAGGACCTCAGAAATCCACAACATTTGTGGCTGCAATATTGAGTCTAAGGGAAGAATTTAGGAACTTACTAGGCTGAGTTATGAGACATTCCAGAGCCATATCAGATATCTTAGACAAATATATCTAGGTAGTTCAAGCAGAGCACAAAGAAATTCTTTGTGTTAAGAAAAATTCTTTTTGGGGACAGAGAAGAATTAAAAAGGCAAGATAGGGATGACATTTTAGAGATAATGCATAGAAGTATTTGTGAGACTTTTATCTTTTCTGTGTAAAAGGCAAAATTTTCTTTCTATAAATTGATGTGAGTTGATAAGCATTCATCATGGCCAAAAAACTGAGCCAGGGATTGAAAGGGGTTATTCCAGATAGTCATTAAATTTTAGTAATTTGTCTGAGCTTTTGAAGATTGATTTTAATGTTTTAAATTTTAGGCCACTTAGCTCCTGTATTGTGTGCTTTTTGGGGAAAAAAAATGAGTCTAACAAAACAAAAAATGTAGACTTAGCCTCGTGTCTCTTCTTCTACGAAGCTAAAGATTCTTTCTCCTTGGAGTTTGGGTTTATGACAGAAAGAGCATCTTTATGTTTAAGATTTATTCCTGGGTTAGCAGTAGTAGAAATGCTTTTGTCAGTCCATGTTTATCATTGTTGAAAACTAGAGGGCAGTAGTACTGGGTAGTGCTTTGGGACAATAACTTCGCAGAACACAAGATGACTGAGCTAGTCATAGGCTCAGTGAGGACCTTTATATTAAACTCAGGCTTGGCTTTGCTTTTAAATCTAAACCATGAAAAACAGAGCAAAAGCTAATCTTAAAGCCTTCTGATTAGATTTCATTATTTTGCAGGAAACTGCTGGACTGAAGGTGGGTGTCTCCAGTCGAATCAACGAGTGGTTAACAAAGACCCCCGAGAGTAACAAATCACCCGCTCCAAAACCTTCTGTAAGTAAACTGGAAACAGCTATTTCTTCACTGGGTGGGTTCTTGCCTTGGGCAGAGGTGGTGACGGTGCTTCCTCTCCCAGCTGGTGGCCTTTGGAGGAACCTTGCTTCATGTTCATTTGGAAGCTCACAGAGGCACTCTGGCTGCTGACTCCTGGGTAGTCAGAAAAGGGGGAGATGAAAGAGAGCAGTTCTCACCTTAAAAGCTCACAGATGCTCTAAAAAATGTAATGCTTAGAAAAGCACTTCTGTACTTCTCTGGTAAAGAAAGACATTCATTTACTACCTGTGAAAAGCTTGCCATTAATTTAGAAATTACCACCGTAGGCTCTGGATGAAACACTTGGCCATTGACCCTTGCCCTGTAAATACCTTCCAAGTATATTTTAAAGCATAATGGAAATAATTTAATTCTTTATGAGCCTCAATCTAATTTCTAATGAAGTCCCTTTAGCATCCCTCTTACTTCAGCAAAAATCAGAGCACCTAAAAATGTGTTCCAGGTAATAAGCTGGGAGTGTGGGAAGCAGCAGTGTGGATGTGGAAAGGAGCAGAACTAGGTAACTGTGGGATGGGAAAGGGTAAGGATGAGGAACTGGAGCTGTAAATATTCTTACTGGAGAATGGCAGGGTATCACTTGTGGTGTTAATGACTAAACTTTAGGATTCTATTAGAGAACTTGTTTCTTCTCAGATTCTTGTGCAGTGTTTTTCTGCCAGTCCACTTGTCCTTTATAAAAGGTGCAGCCTGAAAAAACACTTTCTGAATTCATGCTCCTCTTTGTCCCAAAGAGGAGCTTGAAATTTGCAGTGTTGTCCCTAATGTCAGTATTTAATGGGAGCTATATGGAGATTGTGTCCTTATGGACATGAATATAAAAACAAAAGAAGTCATTGTGGTCACTGTATTTAATCAAAGCTGCTTTAGATCCCTACAGAATCTGCCTCTAGATTTTTTTCTTTCTTTTAAGTTGTATCTTTTAGATAACATCAAACTAACCTCTTTGCTTTTCCCTCAGCCAACTGTTTCTATGTATGTCGTAATTTCCCTCTTTCTCAATAGATTGTTCTTTCTTCTTTCAATATCTCTGCTCACAGGAACCCATCTTCCTCCTATTCTTCTTCTTTGGGGGTCTGTTTGCTAAGTTGGTCAGGTAAACCTATTTATAATTGACTATGGAGAATGATATACATCTATAATGTGATTTTTGCTACTTTTTTTTCTTTTTTTTTTTTTGGCCAGAATTTCTTAGCAAATAACTTTTTACACCCATCATATTCCACCAAAATAAACAAACATTCAAAGTTTTTGTAATCAGCGAGATTCTTGAGGGTTTTGGAACAATATTAAATCCAAAGTAGAGGGAGAAAAAAATCCCAATGAGTTTTCTGGTGAACCTAAATCACAGAACACCAAATTCATCTCAGGATTATGGAAATGGTGTTGTGATAATCTTCACTGCAAGTGGTTTTGTGATAGGGTCAATTGCAATTTTGTTGTTTTCTTCCTTCCTGTTACTGCTGAACCAGCTTTTTGAAGTACGTAATTGGCTTCAAGTCTTAAACATCAGCAACCCTCCGTGGCTGCAGATTATCATCCATTCTAGACTATCTCTTTTGGGTGCAAAGAGCTCTTGCAGAAATCACATTTCCATTCATCACTGAGCATTTTAGAGTTAGAAAATCTCATGTGCAGAAAACTACCTACCTATGGATGGCAAAAGCAAGATCCTGGACACCGTAGAGGACTTGAATCCTTTCTGAAAATGGAGAGTGCTTTTGCCCCAAATTGTTTGAGTCTCTTGTTTGCCACCCACAGAGATAGATACCAATCCATCTGTTCTTAAGCAGGTGCATTGCCACTACTCTAGCACATATAATTTTGATTTGTAGCCCTCCTTTTCTCCAAGAAGCTGCTTGACATTTTTATGGAGTTTTGCTTAAAGTCTCCATTTATTCTTTAATGACTTTCCATTATTGTGTGTTTGTTTGTTTGGGGAGGGGGGGAGGATTTTTTTTGTTTGGTTTGGTTTTTGCTGAGGTTTTTTTTTGTTTGGTTGGTTGGTCAGTTTGGATTTTTGTTGGTTTTTCGGTTTTTGTTTGGGGTTTTCTTGCCGTGCTAGTGATTGGTACATCCTAAGATTACAAAGGATGCAATGGAAATTCAAATGGATGTGAAGGCAATAACTGAAACAAGCTACTTTTGAATTTCTCCCTAAGATAAATACTATCCCTGAAAAAATTGCAGGCTTTTTTTCTGCAAAATTTGGACTTGTCTTCTGTAAAAACCTGATAGTGCAGTAACTCTTCACTGCACTCCCTTGACTGAACATAGTAAGTTATGACCAGTCTGTGCTATATAAAATAGAGGTGACAGGATTGTTTTTTCTCTTACAGCATGTATATGTGTAGAGTCCTTATGTGATGCATCCTTCTGAATTGCTTTATAATTGATAGATAGTGATAGATAGTGTCATATTTACCACTGCTGGATGTTCCTCACCTTTTCTTATGAGGAAGTTGCATTCTACCTTTTCCTTTCACAAATTAAAATAGACATGAACTAATGGTGGTTTCCGTTCTTTGACATTAAAAATGCAGGATTTGAAACCAGGAGACGTATCTGGCAAACGTAACCTCTGGGAGAAGCAGTCAGTTGAGAAGCCAGCTTCTTCTTCTTCTAAGGTAACACTTCTGTGCATTGTTAAGATGATAATACCTCTGTTGAAGGCTTTCTAGGGGGAATGTGTGTTCACTTTCATACAGTCAGTCAGTTGGAATGACTCTGCATGTCTTCTGTTCCTAACCTGCCTCTTTAGCTACGGAAGAAAATACAGGGAGGTGCAGAAATCAATATATAACTTTTATATACCTGTTTGATTTCTGTTACGTGTGGAATCTGTCCTTTGCACAGAGTTGATTTTTTTTCTCCTGTTATAAATAGCAGTGTTCTCCTCTATTGAATTTTAATAATGGATTGTTACTTTTTCAAACAGGTATCAGCTATGGGGAAAAAATCAGAGGCTAATGGTAAGTAATACCATAATGCATACATTGCACCTCTTTCTATATTGTAATACACATTGTTACATACATAACAATATTATACATATAATGTTATATATATTATACACATATTTAATAATACTGTACACACATAGTTTAATAACATACATATAATAATGTAATACCTACGATAATATAGAAACATTGCCACATTTTTGCACAGGTGTAACAGTGTTAAAATTCTACAGCTATTAATGCTGATGCTGATAAAGGCCTTTTTGCCTTTGCCTTTCAAAAGCTCCACTGCAATATCATCAAAATATGAATGTTTGAGAAATAAACCAAGATCAACTTTCTAGGAGGACTGAGTACTGGCAGTGTTTCCAATGTACTAGCCATGTTTCCATGTTTCCAAGGCTGCTTCTAGAGACATGACATGTTTGACGTAGCTGGGCAGTATCACTAAAGTGTATGAGGGCTGAGCAATGGGCTGGCCATTTAACTAATTACAGCAAATGCAAAGCGTCTGGGAAAGGCTCTTTTAAAGACTGCAGTGGGAACAGGTATGCCTTTCCTGAGCAGAGAAGGGAGCTCAAACAGCAAGGTTGTTGCAGCAACATTATTTGAGCAGAAAAGGAAGACTTCAGTACTGCTGAAAACAAGCCCTGCATCTGGGTAATGGGGAAGTGTGAGGAAAATTCAGCAGTGTTGTTTTTAGAAAGAATTCTTCTGGCTAATGGTGAGTCTCATGTACTCCTGCATACCCAGACTGGACTG
The DNA here is from genome assembly GCA_035222235.1 of Margarornis squamiger. Lineage (NCBI taxonomy): Eukaryota > Metazoa > Chordata > Aves > Passeriformes > Furnariidae > Margarornis > Margarornis squamiger. The sequence continues at coordinate 69,396,512 of JAWWTY010000037.1, forward strand.
GAGTTCAAACACCTTCAGCAACATGAATGCTGGAGCTGTGCGTTGGTGCCTTTTCAAGGCAAAAATAGTCTTAATACTGTCATTTTGAAACCACTAGCAAAATCACCCTCCTAGCCTTTTTATTTTAACCTAAAACACTTCAAGTAAAACCAGTTATGTGCCTAAGGACCAGAGCAGAAGAATAGAAATTCACTGACTGGTTTAAAAACTTTAAAGATGCCTTGCCTCTTCTCTAAGAATGAAATGGTTGAATATAGAAATATAGAACAACGTCTGGTTTTGTACACTTTAATATCTGCACACATTATTCTTCACATTCATACGTGAAGCTAGACGTGTGGTATGCCTGTGAACTTTTCTATGTTACAGAGGGATTTGGGTTGTTTCGAGCCATCTTTAATCTTTCTCTTTCTCAGCAGGTTTGAGACAATTTGAGAAAGAACCATAGGAGGCCACTAGAGATGCTGGACCAATCTGTTTGGGGGAAAAAAAAAGGAAAAAGTGTGAAATTGTTCTTTTTATATTTATGTTTATTTACCAAAATGTCTTTTGCATTATCCCAGTTAAAACCATGTATATTAGCACTGTATTTAATAATCAGTCTAGACATTCATCGTGATAGTACTGCCTTTGCACAAGAGCCTTTATTCCTAAAGAAACCCATGCTGTGAAATATATAGACTCTCCTACTGATAGTCATAGCTATGTATCTGAACAGTGATTTCAACTGCCATAAGAGGTCAACCCAAAACACATGTGAAGTAAAGTTGCTTCAGAAAGGTGTGCAGTAAACCTATAAAAACAATGGTGACTTTTGTAATACAGAAGTCTTTCTGCACTTTAGACTAAGGCATGGAAGAAATATCTTTAGTTGACAATGTAATATTTTCTGTAAGATGCCCATGTCCTGAGAAATATTGCATCAATAACGTGTTTTATTTTTTTGTTTTATACTTTTTTAAGTATCAATTTTTCCATTCTAGTTTAAGTTAATACCTAAATTTGGATGATTATGTTAGCTGGCAGCGGTACTGATAATTCTTTTTGTTGTTAGTGACTAGTAATTGAATGCAGTTTAGAATATATACACACATAGCTTTACAAATTTTAGCCTAAAGGCACTACTAATGTTAGAATGCTTTTAATATGTGCTAGAGTATTATATTTAGTAATAAACATACATAATAAGCCAATATCACAGCTTAAAAAAATAAATAAAGACAAGATCACACACTTTTCTATAGTAAGATTTCATAATTGCTATTAGAGGTATGGTGAGATAAGTATTAAAAAAATTTTAAATGTCAGTTTCCCAGTAATGGGTAATTAAAAAGAAAGTATAGTTTTTAAAAGAGGAAAAGGTAAGGGTATAGAGGGTCAAAAGAAGGTCACTTGTATAAAATGTTGTAGTTTAATTTATATAAAACTACCATAATTAAAGAGAAAAAAAATCTAAAGAGTTGGAGCTTGTTTCAAATGACTGTATGCTAAATCTTGCCATCCAGCAGTGCTCTACACGAAGTCCACTGAAAAGGAAGCAAACCTGTATCTATATAGTGCTCCTTTTTACTTCTCTCTCCTGAGTAACTTTTTAACAGGTGTTTTCATTTGTATATAGTTAGCACACGGCTATAGGACGTCGGCTTGGTTTGAATTTACATGCCATACAGTTTAGCATTTACATCCTACAGTGTATGGGTGGCACAAACTGAGCAACTCAAATAGTCCCTGAGCACGTTGTTAACAGCTTTTTTGTGCATCAGAACCCCCAGGATCTCCCTTTTCGCCACTTCCATCTCTTACAGCATCTGACTTCTTCCTAAGGGAGTACAGTGTTATATTTCAAGCCAAAGATGAGTTGCCCTGCTTTGCTGAAATATCTTGTTTACATATAAAGATGCACGTAGTTATTTGTAGGGGGTGACATTGTGCCTGACATTGTATGGGAGTTGTCATGTTTTGTTTGGGGGTTTTGCATAAGCTCCTCTGAGTCTTTCAGTTACATCTGATAGCTGCAATAAAAACGATCTGTTCATACAATGTATTCTGAGACTGCATCCACAATAAATGGTGTATTTCCATCAGCAGACCCCTGTATGTCAATGGGGAGGAATGGACCCGTTGTCACGGGGATGGGGATTGTGCTGAGTCCGTGTAAGATGAGGTATTGCAAAGAACCCCAAAGGATGTCTCTCCTGATGGACAGACAGGAGGCAAACAAGTCGCAAAATTGGCAGCTTTAACATATTCCTAAGGTGGGGAGGAGGGGAAATAATCTTAATTGTCATTCCTATCAGTACAGCACAGGAGCTGTGCATTGTCTGGTGGGCAATGTGCTCAGAAAAGGATGTTCTGACCTAGTGGTACAGCCGTCTGCTTCCCTGCCTTGAAATACATTTTCTGTGTGAGACCCATCATATTCCTTCTGGGTACCTTGGTGGGGTGTGGTTCCACATGTGGATGATCACAGGGACCACCCCTGGGACCTGCAGGCCCTGTCATCCTCCCATGTCCCTTCCTTTTAGCTCTAGTGGCAGTACAGCATGTACCAGGACATGGCCATCCAAAAGAGATGCCCCTGGGCTGCTGCCACCTCCATGGGGAGCAACAGAGAGGCTGCAGCAAGCAGTTTTCTGGATTACTCTGGGGGAAATCATTGGATGCAGTCTAACTGAACCTGAAAACAGCTGATGGGGGTTTCTTTTGCTCCTCGTTACTGCCTTTTTCGGGAGCATGGAAGCATGCTGTGCACAACCAGGTTTATTGGTAGGAAATACTGTAAAATGATGTGGCCACGGTTTTGTCCCCACCAGCTGGCACCACCTTCTGGCAGAATTCAATAAAGGCAAATCCTGGTGGCTGACTCAGCAATGTTGCCAGATTTTTTGAGTATTTCAGTACCATTTTTAAGTGATTTTTCAGACAGAACCAAACTGCGGTTTGCTTTCCTGGAGCTGAATTGCATTCTAGCCAGAGTTTCTCTTATCAGCATGCAGAATGCCACAAGACAACTTGGCTTTGGCCCAGCAATATCCACCTGAAAAGATTTTAGAGCAATTAACTGTGAGTCTGCCTGAGGGTTTGCTTTAGTGTCCTTTGAGAACTTTTTCTGTGTTTTCCTTGGGTAAAGCCATCCTGTGTCTGAATATGTTGTTCTGGATGGTACCAGCAGAGTTGCAAAAATCTGATTTTATATTGGAGACTTGCAGTGCAAGTCAGTGTGATTTTGGAGGTAGCCCTTACATTCAGCTGGGTGGATTTTAATATGTATTATCACTGCAGAGAGTGCTGCCTGCAACATTCATCACTAATCACACAAGAATTCAGTTTCTAGGTGTTCAGAGGAAGGGGCGCATGAGGCAATAGGTACAACTTTGTTCTCTAAGTCCTAACCAGAGCACAATCCTGTTTAATGCTTAAGCCACAAAGCGGTCTGTATATATTGTCTTTGTACAGGAATTATAAAAATGTATTTCTATCTGTATTAAAACTTTCAAAACCCCAGGCTCTAGAAAAACATACCTAACTGTATGAAACAATTTAAGCATGACACTGGTTAACTTTTGTTGTTAATAAACTTTATTCATATAAAATTTTAAAGCATTAGAGATACGCTCTATAAAAATCACAACTATATAAAAAGCAAAGTAATTAGAGCATTCCTTTACAGTGACTCATGAGCCAGTATGACTGACCACACCAGAAATATAAAAAAAATCTTGTAAGCAACCAGAGTTTTTTGTTAAACATGTCTCTAATTGAGGAAGACAAGGGAAAAATGAAATGAAGAGACATTGCCTTTCTACTAATAATCAAGAACAGATTTCTGCTAATCATCTTTACAAAAACCCCAGCCCTACTGGGGCATTCTTACATCAGCTAGTGATCTCCTCCTAAAAAAAGAAGGAAAAGTAACTGCTCATAATGATTGTCAAGTACAGAAGAAGAAATCAAGATTAAGCTACAGAGTGCATCTTCTAATCTGGAAGTACTTAAATGGAGGTCTCGCAGAAACCACTTGCATTTAATATTCTGCTTTGAATGGGTAGTCCTTGTGATTGACAGCTCTGAAAAGAGAAAGAACTCATTATTTCAGTACTGAAGAAAGTACCTCGGCAGCATTTCCCTGCTCCAGTCTCCCCATCCCCACCACTCCCAACATACTCAAGTTTTGCATCTGTCATTAAACTGAACACGGGCTGGTGAGAAAGCACATGTGAGAAAGCACCCCAATATGCTGAAGGGGAATGCTCCAAATGAATCTCCTACCTGAGGTCAGTTCTGGGGCTGCATCATTACCTGGGGCCCAGGGTTTAAAGTACAAACTCTCCTTGCTTTTGGTCATGTATGTTTTCAAGACATGGGGAGATTCAAATACAGACAGAAAGAGGTCTCATGCACAGTAAGGATAATAACATACTGGAGCACTGGAACTGCCCTCCAGTTCCTGTTGAAGCTGAGGATGACATCCATCTCCTTTTTAGATAGTTCAAAGTCAAACACCTACCAGGGAAAGAAAAAAAAAAAAAGCCCTTTTTACTTAGGTTCATGAGTAGTTAGCTACTGTGTGTGCTTCATGCTTTTCTGCCTCGAGGTAGGAACACATTAAGCATAATTAAGAAATACTCTTATTTCTCAGCCAAATAACAATTTACTCTTGAGGTAATCAAGATAGTCCTTCTCTCTCTGAGATGCTGTTTATAGGAATGTCTTACAGTTCTGGCTGACTCAATGCCAACCCCCCTGCAGTTTGCATTGTAATGCACAGCTGGAAGACAAGGTCCTCAGGATGGATTACTTGATGGGCCACAAGAACTGGAACTAGAGGTAAATTTTCTGCTACGACAGAGGACCACTGGGTACCAACTCCAAACAGTTGTCTCAAGCTAATCAATCACCTAGGAATTCTTGCTGGTGGTTCATAGGAGAAATAACTCCCCAACTGGCAGCATGAATTAAAAGTGACACAGAGGTATCATTAAAGATGCCAGGTCTTATAAGCAAATGTCCAGCTGAACTTCTCTGCCAAGAGGAGCCACAGCCTCAAAGGGAGACGTAAATGGTAAGAGGTCTGGTGTTCACAACTTGTTCCTTTACACCCCAAGGCAGGGCTTTGTAAGCATTTTCCAGAGGGGAAGTCCAAAACTGGGATTACCTTTCCAGGACAGCAGAGCTCAGACAGCTCTGGGGTGTAACCCTTTTCTATCCTGGTACGAGCCAAATGCTTTTCCCCAGAGAAAAGGCACGGATGGGTAGGTAGTGCTAAGCCCCAGCCTTCCCATCTCTGCACTCCCCTTCCAATGCCTCTCAGGTGCTGCTTGGAAACAGGGGGGAGCAATGGGTGTGGGTGCCTATCCTGCATTAAAAAAAAGGCAGCAGCAGTCCCAATGGGAACTTCACCTTCATGTTTTCCTGAACACGCTGTGCTTTGTCAGACTTGGGAATAACAATGATGTCTCTTTGGATAAGAAACCGGATCAGAACCTAGGAAAGGAAAAGGAGGAGCATGAATACAAGGGTACCAAGAAATCTATTCAAGTGCATTTTGTGTTCTTACTTTTTTTTTAAAATGCACAAACCAATTTGTTTTCCTGCAACCACATTCACTCTTTGGAAGACTAGCAGTTTGCACACAGGAATTTGATATGCCAAAATTTGTTTGCATATTTGCCAGTCTACTGGTAAACTGTAATTGTTTCTGGCCTATGTTGTTTCTACCTCTTCTTCTGGGATTTGTTTTGGTTTCATTAAGGATAGGAGCAGGGGGAGAACAATGATGATGTTTCTGGCTTGCATTACATGGATGGTCAGACCAAATAAGCATAATGATGCTGCAGATTCCTTTGGGCTCACAGGTAAGTACCTCACCTAGGTTAAGCTTTTTGAAGTCCATAAAAGAAAAAGCCTATTTCTAGAATTTAAGTGTGTGTGCTGTCCATCCCTGTACCGAAAAAGAGAACTGTTGCATGCAATCTTTTGTCCTGCTCTGCCTGTCTTTAAAACGTGATTGTCGTTGATTGCTTGTGAATATGTAAGTTTGTTTGAAGCCCAGTTTCTGCACACCTTGGATAAGAACTCATTTGTGTGAAGCAGCAACTGTTAGAGAAAGAATTCAGTCTTAACTAATTAAGCACCTTTCAATAATTCTTTGTGAACACAAGCAGACAGGGAGCAATTCAGTAAGTCTGCAAATTACAGAATTTATCTGAAGAATAACTTAGCTAACTAGCTGGAGAAAGGAATAAAAGGTTTAGGAAGATGAACACCCACGCCATGTACCACTGCTGATCAGTCCACCCCAAAACTCCATACTCAAGACCTCTTAGAAAATAACTGATCATTTGTATGAATGTTGTTAAGAACTTGGGCAGAATGGAGAGTCAAATCCAGTTCAGCCCCATTATACTGTATCTCTAGAGAAAGCAGCATCTGCTGAGACTGGCCATCAGCCTGAAAACATCTGAGGAGGAGGAATAGTTTGCCCCTACTTACCTGGGCAGGGCTTTTATGATGTCTAACTGCAATCTCTTTAATCTTGGGATCCTCCAGCAGCATAGGTTCCCCTGGCTTAGCCCTATTAAAAATAGGAATATTGATGGTAGTAAGACAATAGCTGCCCTGCAGGAAGCCTTATGTTGTGTGACATAACCTGCAACAAATCAACAGCATTTTTCTCATTTTACCTGCATTGTATACATGATTTGCCTCAAAGATTGAAGCTGCACCTGCACCGTTTTGTGTACAGAAAAGCTGCAGTGCTTTCTTACCACGGGCGGTTCGGAGAGCCGAGGGGGCTGTATGCAGTCACAGCAAGCCCTTTGGACTGACAGTACTTGACCAGCTTCTCCTGGGTTAGGTATGGATGGCATTCGACCTGCAAGCCCAGAAACAGGGTTGGTAAAGAAACAGACTGCACTGAGCTGCAAGTCATAACATTTTCAATCCCCTCGAGTCACAGAAAATGTGAAGACTTTCAGTGTCACGATTCAAATCTATCTTATGAAAAAGTTTATGTCACAGCAATATCTCGAGGCCTAGCACAGAGAATAGAGCTTTTGCATGCTACACATTACACACAGAGGGTGAAAAATAAATCAGAAGACAGGGAATCAGTCTTTCTGGACTACTGCAGAGCAGGATTGCATCTTCAGAGAGGCAGCTCAGAATACCTGAAATGCATTTTCTGCTCAGAGTCACCCAACCTCTCCTTGCCTCAGGTAGTCTCCCTGATACCTGAAAAAGCCTGGGGAGATGATCTGAGCTAGGGGAGCAAGCTCATGTTGCAACTAGCTATTTGGGAAAGAAGTCCTTTAACTGCAAAGAACAGGAGCTACACAGGGATGCTGCTCGACTTGTCACAAGCCACAGTATGAGCACAGGGCTCTGTCCATACTGGTTTACATGGCACTGTGCACATACCCAGGTGTTCCCAAATGCTGTAGCTTAGTTACCAGGCATGGTGACACAAAACACATGTACAGGAGTTTATTTAGCCCTGAGCTAGATTAGGCAACTACTGTAACAACAGTGCGTGGCACAGGCAGTGGAGAAGCAAACTGGAGGTAAAGCCTGACGTTTTTTAAGCTGTAGAAGTTGGTGCAGCTTTTAACAGGGGGAGAGGAGGGGAAGGGAGAGAGTAGTTGTGTCCACCCACCAGACCCTCAGTAAAAGCTCTCCAAGCCTTATATCACCCTTGTACTCAGCCTAGTCAGTGCACACTCTAGTCCCAAGGCCAGGATCAGAGCACTATGCCTACACAGGATCTAGTGGGGGGATCCCCTGGATATTCCCCAGCTGGCAAGGACGGGCATTCAGCACCCTCATGAGTGCAAAGAAGTTGCACATGGGAGACAATCAGAAGATTCCTATGCCGCTGCTGTGCTGTAATTACATTCACAAGGTACGTGGTCAGAATTTATTATGTAATTGGATATTTCAGCCCTCCTTTCTATAATGAAGTTGGGTGAAATGGTTTATTTTATGTTGAAAAATAAGTAAGTCCAGTGCATCCCTGTACATTCCCATGCAGGTGCAGAAGCTCACAGGGGGATTTTGTTGGAAAAATGCTGAAAAAATGGACCCCTGTCAACTTGGGCAGTGACACCCAAGTCCCAGAGATACTTGGTAATGTGAAAAAGGACCTGTAGCAGGAAATAGCAAGGTTCTCTGCAAGGCAATGGATATTGTCACTGTTTCCCACTGTCTAAAACTGAAATATTCTCCTCTGTTTCATATTACTGTGATATGCATAATCCATACTGGGTTTTGTGATACTGCTCTCAAATCTCCACAGTGCTATATATCTATCTATACAAGTCTACAAAATAATGTTTCTGTTGAGATCCCTGTCAGCTAAAAACCACCAAGACTGACATTGTACCAAAGCCTTGTGTATCACAGGTAGCACTGACCTGAAGGATCTTTCAGACAACCAGAGGTACCTAGTGCTTTGGGAAATCTTTCCATGGCACCAAAACTGTTTAAATGTCATGGTAGAAGCCAATTGTAGAGCTAAAGTGTAGCATGAATATATTTAGGAATACTTTAAATATATATTACAGGAATTTCTATAATAAATATATATTATGTCCATTCTGTATTAGATAGATGCACTCTAAACATATTTAGGAATACTGCTAAGTGGAAGGTTCTCTGTCCTTGGCAAGAGGGTTGGAACTCCACTATCCTTAAGGTACCTTTCAATCCTAACCATTCTGTGATCCTATACTCCAAGGTTAGCTGACAGATGGAAATAAAAATCTCACCTGGTTCATGACAGGCTTGTATTTCAGTCCTGGCTTGTTCAAGATTCTTTCAATCTGCTCATGGTTAAAGTTGGAGACACCAATGGCTTTTACCAGACCACAGTCCACCAGTTCTTCCATGGCCTAATGAGTAAGGACAACCAGTGTGTGTGCATGAGGTGGTGATATTACTGACAAACTACATTATTTTATTTCCCTCAAGCTAGTTACACGTAAACAACTCACACTAGATTAGATACTAGTATCTCAATTAATAAAAAATAATTCCTATCTGCATAAAATACACAGTAAATTAACAAGCCACACCTGGATTAATCTATGAGTTGGTTCTACCACTGTGTGTATTCAAATATTATTTTAGTGACAGCACCTACAGTGCTGATAGCTTCCTTCTCTTTAGCCTTAATAAAGACATCCCTTTCTTGCTCCCCAAATCCAGAGATATCTCTTTGATATTTGACCAGCAGCTATGTGGTCAAAATACAATTTTGTGTGACTGTCCTCCATACCCAAACATATCCCTTAATTTCACTGTGCACACAGATCTCTGTTTCATCTTTAGTGCTGATACCTGCTCTAAAGAGCAAATATTAACTTACCTCCCATGTGTCCAGAAAATCTGTATCACTGGGGATACTCATACCCTTGTCATCCAGAGGATGCAGCTCTTCACCAGCCTGTTAGTTCAAGGCAGATAATACATAGACATTTTAAGAGCTGAATCTTTTCCTGTGAACTAGCACGACTGCATCTACAGGCAACAAGTTAGCAGGTTATTTAAACATACAGCGTAACTAAAAATTATGCACATTCATTAGTATTCTCTTTTGGATGAGGGCCATATTTTTCCAAATCAGTTCCTGCATGCAAGGAGTGTGGGGATTAGTAGCAGTTATGTATCTCAGGCAGATCTAGAGAGACAGGAACAGACACCCTACCACCATCTCTATTCTAGCAGATGTAGTCTTGGGGGGAAAAGCAGAATATTCTTTCTGTGCTATGCTTCATTTTCCACTATTGGTTACTCAAGGCCAAGCCAACATCTCCAAAACTTGAGATGTTCATGCTGTTCCAAGCCCACCAGAAGGCCACGGTCCCAAACTGCACCATCCCATGTTGATGACAGCTTCCCTGAAGTCCCAGTGGGCACATAAGCAGTGCTCATACCTATGACTACCTTGTTCCAAGAAGCAGGAAAAGCCGTGTGCTAAAACATATCATTACTTAGTGACCAAATACTTGCCACCACCAGATAGGGGGCAGAGCCAAACGAACCACAGTATATCCCAGTTGCACAATAAAGCTAGTGAGAGAATGCACCATGATTCTAAGCAGGGAAGGAGAAAAGGGATGTAGAGCAGACTACCTTGAATCCCATAGGGAAGTGCATCAGGTAGAGGTCAAGGTAGTCCAGTTGCAGTGCAGCGAGGCTCTTTCTGCATGCTACTTTAACCAAGGATTTCTCATGAAATGTGTTCCACAGCTGTGGGGAGAAACCAAGCCTGTGACGTTACAGCTCCCACAGTTCAGACCAGGGGACAGAAGCTTCTCCCTTGGTGGTCTGGGAGGACAACTCCCTCCCCAGCGCATGCTGAAGATGAGAATGTCAGCATTTTACTCTTAAGGTAGGACAAACATACCACAAAGTCAACAGTTGTGAAGGTAGAGTCAGTATTTCCCACTTATGAAAAGAGATTCTCAGCAACAAACATAACATCCTGGCAAATGTATCTGACACAGCAAAGCTGTCTTAGAGTTATTCTTTTCAGCCTAAGTTTTGACTATTGAGCAGCTCATTCCTTCTGTCTCTCTTAACTGTCCACACTGCACACAGCTGTCAATTTTGCTGCATTTTTCAAATCAAAGTTCAAGTTCTTTAAATAGAAGAACTTGCAAGCATTATTAAATTAAACCATGTTGTTTAACAAAGACAAAGCTTAATATGGAAAAGCTTAGTTATACTCAACTTTTCTGGCTTTGGTGATGAAAACCCCAAGTCACAAGCTTATTAGCTGAAGTGTTCTTTTTGGTAAGGAGCGTTTCGGAGACAAGAGGATGAGATAAAGGAACAAAGAAAATACATATCAAACACTTCAGACCGAAGTCCCATACTTTGATTTCTATTCCCTTTCAGGCTTATGATTTGTACATGACAGAGTTTTCAAGTGTCTTGCATAGCACCGATGAATCCAGACAATTGTCTTGCCTTTTCTCCCTGACCTTTCCGGGGTGTGTACAAATGAACCTTCAGTATAATCAGTGCAAGGAAATTATTAGAGCAGAAATAGCCACGCTATCTATCCTAAGCTGTCAATGGTTCCTGTTAAAGCTGAGTGCAAGCTACAAATAATTATAACACATAGAAAGACAATCATGAAGTGAATGTCGGAGAGGGAAGAGGTCCCTATGTTACTTTACAGGTAGAACAAGGGTTTCTCTGCAAGAAAATTTAAATGCTCCAATAATCTTGCAGCCTTGTACCTTAGTGACAATAAAGAGGTCTTCTCGTTTCACTACCCCCTCCTTGATCTTCTGCTGGATTGCATTCCCTATTTCATTTTCATTCTGGTAGAAATAGGCACAGTCAAAGTGGCGGTAGCCAGCATCGATAGCAACCTTCACCACCTCTTCCACCTTTCCTGGAGGAGCCTGAAATCAAACAGAAGCCAACCGTGAGCCCTTCCATGTCCTCCAGCCAGCGCTCGCTGCTGTGACAGCTCCACCAAGTCCCCCTTTCCAGCTGCCCCTGGAGTTTCCCCATCACCTGCATTTAACCGAGCTGCAGCTGAGCTTCCCGGCAAACAGCATTTCTGCAGGGAACGGGTACTGTAAGGAATTTGTTCCTGCAAGAAGACTTGGCTCTGCCATTGCCAGCAGCGCAACAAACACTCATTTCCCCGTGTTTGCTCTGTGTTGCGCAAAGTTTCGCTCCTCCACCCTCCCCAAACCTTCCCCCGGCGGGCGGCTGCGTGACCAGGGCTCCCCCTCGGACCGTGCCCCCCATCCTGGGGCTGCGAATCGTTCGGTCTGTTTTGCTCCCCCTCCCTTTTGTGCCTCCTTCTTCATGCCCTGTTATTCCCCCCGGTTCTTGCCTTCGCCTTTCGCTCCCCGCGCCCCCGCTCCTGGCAGCCCGCCGGGTTACACAACCGGCCGACATCGGGCGCTCCCATCGGGCACCGACATCGGGCGGCCACACCGACCCCACGGCCCCCACCAGGGCACGGGCATCCCCAGGGGGCCCCCGTCGCACACGGGAGCCCTGCTTTTAGTCCCCGTTCTTCTTCTTTTCCATTTATTTCTCATCCTCGCAGCGCCGGCCGCCCCACCGCCCTCCCTCCCTCCCGGCCGCCGCGGTACCTGCCAAGTGCCCAGTCCCAGCATGGGCATCTTCATCTTGTTGTTGAGCTGCACGCAGGGAATGGCCATGGTCACCGTGGGTGTCCGTCGGTCCGTCTGTCGGTGCGGGCTCCGGGCTGCCCCAGGGCGCTATAAGAAGCGGAGCAGCCCCGGCTCCGCCTCGACCGGAGCCACCGCCTCCTGCCCGCCTCCCCCGTGGGCCAGGGACACAAGCTGGGCGTCGGTGTGGCGTTGTGATGCTGATTTACCCCGTTGTTTCAAAATGAACACACCGAGAGCGAATATCTCAGCGATGCACGGGGCTCTTCGCAGGTGTTCTCCTTTGCCCAGGGCTGCGGTGGGATCACCATCCCTGGGAGTGCCCAAAGGATGGATACACAACTGTGGGACTTGGGGATACAAGTTAGTGGTGCTGGGTACTGGTTGGACACAAGGATCCAAGAGTCATTTCCAATCTAATTCTAAGGCCACAAAGGACCCTAATACTCCTCTGCACTGAGCTCTGATGAGGCTGACAAGCTTTTACACTGAGCCCATATCATGTACATGTTAATTTATTATTAAAGGTGCTTGGGTGCTACAGTAATAGCTGATCAAAATTACGTGGAGAACAGACTAGGAAATGCTGCGATTAAGCTATTAAACTTGAATTACATCAAGTCTTGGCCTGAGAGGTATGAAACCCAACCATAATTGGCCTTTTTCTTTAACCATGTGTCTAAGCAGAGTCTTCAAGACTTTTCCTTGCCCTAAACCTTTATTCTAAGACTTTATTGTAAGACATTATTTTTAGACTGAACTTTCTGCAGGCCAGGGAGGAGCAGGGAGAGGTATTGGCAACTCAGCCACAGCATGGGCTGGAAGGACAAACTGATGTGTACAGGCTTTTCTGTTCAAGCATTTCTGTTCTGTTTTACCTGATTGCTTTATCTGCACGGGGAAAGATAACTATCATAATTTAAAGTCATATAAAACCTGACTTTATGGGTGTTTAAAAGCCTACCTTTTATTTTTTTTTTGTTGTTATTTGCTGGATGCAGGTCCACCCACCTCGACATTTTTGCTGTGTCATGGTGATTTTGCTCCCTGCGAGGTTTGGCAGCTCCCTGGAGCGCCCTGCCGTGCTGCTCCATGAATCAGAGTGTGCAGACACAGGTGGCGACTTGCACATAAGCTTGTTAGTCATGCTCATGGATAAGCTATCACCTGAGTGGATGTTTAGTAGTCTGATTTTGAGTTGTCCTTCCTTTAGAGTGACTCTTCTGGAGATTAATGATGCTCACGCTTGATCAGCCTTTGCTGAATTGCAAAAAACCAAATCACTTGTGTGGCCGGTTCAATTCTATTGGGAATGGTTTTGTCCAGATGGAATCATGGGAGCATTAAGGTTGTAAAAGATCATCAGGTGCAACCTTTAAAGATGAAAGCACTTAGTTAGAAAGCCCCAACAGGAGGCAGCCTTGCTGTCAGTGTTCCTTGGAGAAACAATGTGTGTTATTTTCCTGAACTGATGCTAAGGAGCCTGTCACAAGCCTCTCTTCCTGTGGAGCTGGGAAATGAGCATCCCCACGCAATAAGGGAAGGGCATGTGAAATGTGTTCAGGATGTGTGTGGATTTTGTGTTGTTTCTTTTTTGAAGAAAGGTACGGAGAGTTACTTGTGTCAGAGAGAAACGTGGCACAATATTGCAATGTACTGATTGCAGCCACTAATGAAATGACAAATGTGATTCCATGACTTGTAGAAAGGTGTTGTTATTTATATTTTAGTAAAACTTGGTGTGTTTTGTTTGTTTGCTTTTCTTTTCCTCCTGTGAGTCTAAAAGCATACAGGGCACCTTTTCAGAGTATGCACTGGGTGAAGGTTGCACAGAATCACAGACTGGAAGGGACATACAGAAGTCATCTTGTCCATGTCCCCTGCTCAAGCAGAACCACAGAGAGCAGGTTGCTCAGAATTGTGTCCAGACACCTTTTGAATATCTCTAAGGAGGGACACACCACAATCTCTTTGGGCAAACTGTGCTAAGTCACCTTCACAGTAAAAATGTGTTTTGTAACAGTCAGAGGGCTCTTCCTCTGCGTCAGGTTGTGCCCACTGCCTCTCCTCCTGTCACTGAGCACCACTGAACAGAGCCTGCCTCTGTTTGCACCTTTCTTTTAGGTATTTGTACACTTGACAAGATCCCCCTTGAACCTTCTTTTTCTCCAGACTAAAGAGCCTCAGCTTTCTCATCCTCTGCTAACAGGAGGTTCTCGAGCCCCTGAATGCTCAGCCCCATTCACCCGTGTGCTTTGGCTGAGTCACCTCCCTGCCACGCCCTGGGCAGCCTGGCAGCCCTCCTGGGGTACCTGGCCCTGTGCACTCCCAAACTGCAGCCTGTGGGTGTGGGCCCCGTAAATGTGGCAGTAAATGGTCAAAGTGTAGCTGGCACTGTGCTGGGGGTGACTATTTTGCACGTGGGCCTTTTTATAGGGTAACTGTGGCAGTCGGTGCATCCACATTTTTGCCCTTCTATGCTGTGCTCTGACACAATCTTCGGTGTCTTCCTGAATTGTGTACAGCCTTTCTTTAAAAACAGAAGTAAACAAATACGAGTAACTGAGAGCAGAAAATGTCTAACTGAGACCCGCTTTCATCAGGTCTTATTTGCGCTGTGTCACGTTCATGGTTGTGGAAGCGTCAGTAGGAAGTGGTACCTCAGCAGTGAGGAAAGTTGTGTATGTGAGACAGACATATCTAAACTGCTTTGGCTTGATCCTTGCCTTCTTGATTGCAATGGACAGTACACAAATGTATCGGTAAGTCATGGATTTTCGGTGCTGACTGAAATAATTTCCCCGCAGCAGTGGCCTTTAGAGTGGTTGTAAGACACCAATTTTGCCAACACTGAAGTGAAACTTTTTGCCAAAACTCTTAAGACCAGGGTTAGAAATTCACTGGACCAGAATCACCAGAGCTCCACTGAATCCCAGACCAAGCTGTGTCCTGTTTCTCTAGTGTGGTGCTGTGTTGGCTCCCATCTCGGTGGGGCCACTTTGTGACCTTAGGGATTCCTGTTAGGTCCTAAATGAGGCCCCTTGAGGTCTCCTGGACCACAGTGGGCTGCTCCAGCACCTCCCTCTGAGTGGAATGCCTCTCAGAGTTTATGAGCCCTCGAGTCTGCAATTCTTGGAGGGCTGTTGGTAAAAGCTGCTGATGGTGCCTGGGTTAATATTCCCACTCCTCGAGGCACAACCTTCACCCACTGAGAGATGCCAAGGCATCCAGCCTGAGTGTTTCACTGCACTCAAAGGGGATTTTTGACAGGTACCTTTATACACACAGATGTAGATATCCCTGTGTCTGGGTGCATGCATGTGAATTGATTCAAATACCTTCTCAAGCCAAGTACGAGTGTTGCTATATCCAATCTATGATTAGGTCACTGTAGTAATTGCAATAAATCACTTGTAATATTGAATGACTTCATAAATATTAAATTAGTCAATGATTAAGTTCTGCTGAGCCCTTTTGCACTCTTACCCTTTTGCAGAATTACCCTTTGCACCCTTACTCTTCTGCATCCCCAATCTCCGTGTAAATAATTCTAAATCAATTCCAATGCCATTTCCCTTTGTGTGCTTCATCTGTGTAGTTATTAATAGAGTAAATCTTGCCATTGAACTCTGTTAAGTTGCATCTTTACAAAGTTACCTTAAAACCTGCTTTTGCTAATACCTTTGAGGCTTATTTGAGCAGCCTGACACACTCATTCATTATGTACTTTAATTGTGTGCAGAAGAGCTGGGAGTTAAATTGTGTGGAGGCTTTCTCCAGCTCAGCAGTTATGCAGAGTGATTGCTGCCTATTCCTCGCTTTTACAGCCATTCCTCTCTTTGTTTCCTCCTTTAAATTTTGGAGATCTTCCACTGCAGTTCACCTTCAGAAAGATCTGAGACATCATCTTTGATCCAGATCCTTGACAGCTTTGATTGCCTGGGAATTGTGGTGGCTGGTCATGGAGAAGAATGTGGAAAAGTTGGGATTGGTGAGGAAATGTAGTGGTCTGGCAGCAATCCAGTTCTTTGCACTCTGAAGTGTTGATAGTGGCTGTCAGATACCTGTCAGCTCAATGGCAGGCAGTTATTTCCAAACATGATCAAACAGATATGCCTGGGTGGCATCCAAAAAATTACCTGAGAAGATATTTACATTTACTAACTGGATTTAAATGGATTAGATGATGGCTCATTGCTGAAATTGCTGCTACAAAAGAATTAATAGTCTTTTAGCTAAAGGTCTTGTTAAAATAGATGCACTCGTGTCAAGGAGGAGGTATACCTAATGTTGGGAGGGAGTGGAAGACCAGCAACTGTAAATATGCTCCGGTGACCCTGCAGCTGGGAATGACTGTGGCTAAACCTGTGTGAGCAGCAGGCCAGTGATCCTCCAGCATGGAGGGAGTTCATAATGGTGCATCTATCTTTGTTTGTGTGCCCGTGCCCGGGTGTTGCGTTGGGGATCGGCTCCTTAGCGAGGTAATTTGGTTTTCAGGTCGGAGTTTGTGTTTGTCCTGGCTGCCTGCCTGTGCTGCCTCACACACTTAGAACTGGCAAGGAGCCACGTTTATGTAAACAGAGGGGTTTTTTTACTTTTATTGCACTATTACCAGTCATTTAAATGGTTGTTTTCATGTTCGTCTGCAGACTCTTTTCTTATGGTAGAATCTCCAACATGATTGGTGTGCAAGGGTAAAAAGAAAGGGTTCTCTGACTCTCCACAGATCAGTTTCTGAATGGAATTTTACAACCTTGTTTGGACAGAGAAGCAACTCTGTGCTGAAGGCAATTCGGGAGAGGTATAATGACAATTTTATTTTCTTTTATTCAAAAAACCAAATTCTTAACAAAGCTGGACTGCTTTAACCATCCCATTACACAGAATCCACCTTTTAAATAGCTTTAGGAAAAACAGCCAACTTAACCATGCTTCAAGTAAAGAGAGAAAAATTGGGATTTTTTCCTAAGAAAAGTATTTAATTTGATAATTTAAAATGACTTTATGCTTCTTTTCTATGTTAGGAGTGTTAAAAAAGCTTGAAAAAGTCTGTGCTCTCATAAAGCACTGAAGATCACAGATCCTACCTTTCCCTAGATTGCTTGCAGGAGGTGCTGCCATTCTTCCTTCAAGATTGGCATAATTTTTTCTTGTTCTTAAAGCCATTTCTTTAGCGGGAGATATGTTCAAACCTTCTTAAGGTATTTATCTGACCCCCATAGCATATTACCATTACCTAGAAATCAGCTGTGAACTTTTGAGAAGAAAGTATTACACTTCTGGGTCTTTTGGTCGTGAAAATTTGATTGCAATGTTTACACCTAGTCCATATTACCTTCTAACTTTTCTGAATTCTTCCTTGGCCTGACATAGGGCTTTAAGAGGATTTTATTGCTGATCTGAAATCAAAAGTGGAGTTGTAACTGATGGGAAAACCAGGGGAAAACTTAGGAATGCCTTCTGTGTGGGAGGTGCAGAGTAGAAGATTAGACACGTGAAAGGAAAGACGCAGAGAGAAAGAAGAGAAGCAGAGACAGTAGGGAAATGATAATCCTAAATGCAGATGTGTTTTTCATCTGAGGCCCACAGAAAACAACAAAGTGCTTTCAAAAGAAATAACCAAAAGCACAGTTGCTCCTGAAGCTCATCTTATTTACCTCGTTTTCTTATTGATGTCGATGGGGGTTTCAAAATCAGTTGAAAGCAGCTGTCTGTTTTAAATAGACATTAAAGTCATCAAGAAAAGTAGGATGTAATCTTTCCCTGGAATACACTTGTTACTGGCCCAATATGTCTTTTCATCCCAAATTTTAATTATCAATAGCTTGTTTCCATTTGCTGCAGTGTAACATGTAGTAGAGCAGCTGTATCAGATAACGTATACACGGTATTATGTAACTGGTTTTACCAAATCCACTGAACTCAGTTTCATCTTAAATACAATATTATTTATTTTTCTTTTTTTTTTCAGTCACTTTCAAGATTGTGATCTTTAAATATTTTTGAGGATTAGTTTCTTTTAAGGAAATAAAACTCAAAGTCCATTGCTTTAATTTTTTATACCTATTTATCTCTCATTGCAGATTTAAATTGATATATATTGACTTTAGATGTTGAACCCTTTTTTTTTTTATTTTTGAATACGGAATATCTTTTGGCTGGCTACTTCCTAAGTGACACTGGGAAAAGGTGTGCTTTACTTGAAATCATCTTATCTCTACAAGAAATCATATTATTTCTTTCAGTCTTACTGTGTATAGTCAAAAGTGTCTCACGGAGAGAAGTACAAAGAATATGCACGAGTATAGGAAGAATTAAAACTATTGAATTTGATATATAGTGGAACACAGGGAGGTTGTGTTTGAGTGAGGCTCTAAGTCTTGTAGGCTTTGGTCATTTAAAACCCCTTTCTTCTAATATTTGCAAGTAGTTGGGAAAAAACCATTGCCTAAAGAAGACTTGTGGTCACTGCAAATCCCTGAACCCAGCAAGCATGGGAGTCCTCTGTACTAAGGCAAAACTTAAACAGAAAAATAAATGTCTTATGTGGCTTGGTTCATGAAGGAGAAGACTCAGGAACATCTGAAAGGGGGAAAACAGTCATTGCCACATAAGTGAAATACAAAATGGATTTTATTACAGCTTGGGTATATTTGTGTATCTTCCTCAAACTGAAGAGGGTGCAAAATCTTCACATAGCTTAGAAAACACTGAATTATTTCGTTCTCCTTCTATATTTTGTTTCTCTGGTAACTTGTAAGACTTCACCAGCAGCAAGATCCTCACTGGAAACTTAATGTTGCCATTTAATTTGCAGAAGTCTCTCATTCTTTGATGTCTAAGCCTAGTGCCTCAGACGTTCTCTCTAGCCTAGCACTATTTAGTCCCTTGTCATTTTATCTCTTTCCTAATAATATGATTTCTTCTTCATCGTCTCTGTTTTTCTACTTCCTCTTCAGCCTTTGATTTTAATCTCTGTGTTTCTTCTGGCTAATTGTTTCTCTTGGAATTCTTCCTTCCAGCTCTAAGCTGTTTTGTTCACATCACGAACACAGTGGAGGGAAATGACAAACTACACAGCTTTGGTTACAAGTTTTATTTTCACGTGATTTCAGCAGTGCATAGAAGAGCAGTATAAAATATGGGAGACATTCTCATGGTTTCATTTAATTGATTTTTTCACTGATGTAACAGAGGTGTTAAATGTAAGAAAGGGAAGGCAATGATTAAGGGAAAGGCTGCTTTGAAAGTGTAGGTATTTTTGGAATGTAGCTTTGCTGCTTTCAGAAAAAGCCATTGTGTTCTGCAAATCAAAACACACGCTTCGCTATCACTCAATTACTGCAGTATTAGTAGAGAAAAAACCCCTCAAATTTAAAATACCTGGCAAGGGAGAGGCAGGAAAGTTTTTAGGTCACGGTAATAAAACTTGTCTGACTTGTCTAACTTTCCATTTTTCATAACAGGGTGGTGGCTTTGTTTGTTTTTGGCTTTATTTTGTTTCAGGTTTTTTCCCATTTGTTTATTTTTGTTGGTTTATTGTTGCATTTTGTCTTCTTTATAGTTGGTTCCATTCAGGCTGTGAAAGGGCTGGGTTACAATACGGTTGGATTCATAGGCTTTGTGTGCTGAGCTTTTGTGCAGGAACGAGTGGGCATTTAAATTTGGGTGTCTGTATTTGGTCAAGGAGAGAGTTCTGTGGCATTCTTTCTCTGAAAGTCACGTCAGTTTTCTGGCTGTAACAAAGACTTGTTTTGCAATGATCTGCTTCTATGTCATCTTTGGGTCGATGGGAAAAAATCAACCTGGATATCAAGAGCCAAAATGGTTCTTGGATGATGGTGACACCGGGGAGAAGAGAAGGAGCTCCTCGAGGCTCCTCCTGATCCCCCACCAAACCAGTAGAGGCTGACCCAGTGCAGTTCAGGGATGGAGCTGGACAAACTGATTTTAGTAGCAACATATTGCGAGTAGGGGTTAGGCTTTTTTCAGTCACTTATCAAATATATTCAGTTGAGGGTTGTCTGATGTCTCCACCTTGTGTCTCTGGAGGCCAGTTAAGAGGTGGTTTAGAGCTTCACTGAAGAAGGGTGAATGTGTACTTGATGGTGTGTTCCAGCTCCTGTTTTAAGGACTGAAAAATAATTTGTTGCACACAAAGGAGGCCTATCTGAAACCTAACAGAATTGTTACTTATGAAATCCTGAGCTGAGGTGAGAATAGCAAACTAGCAGGAAAATATCATCTTGCCTCTGATACTTACCCAGTGCAAGTCTTTGAGTCAGGAGTTTCAAAAGCAGTTGCTTATGTAGGATAATTTGTATTTGAGGTTTTTTAGGAACTTTGACTAAGTGTGAGCCTGCAGTTTTCTAAGACAAAAATGAATAATTGTAAATAAGTTGTTTGATTTAAAGGTATTATTAGGGCAACACTGTAATAGGTCTATTGACATCATAATGATAATCTTGTGTTCTTTGATTCCAAGAACCACAAGACTTAGATCTGCTGGGAAGAACACAGTTTCGTGATATAATTGGGTAGGGAAGAGGAGCACTGCTCTTCACAAATGAAACGTTAAGGGCTTGGCACCCATTAGGTACCAATTTGCAGCTTTCTTATAACCCAGTGCTATTAATATTTTATTAATTTAGACAGAGGTGTGTGAGGAGCTGCCTACCCTTTGTGCAGCTTAGTGGCCTCCTCCTGGGATCAGAAAGCTGAGGGCTTCCAGCTGTAACGATGTGCACTTCCAGGGGCATGCAATGCAAGGGGATGTCATGAAGGAAACACTAATGACACAGCTTATTGCAATCCATGGCACGTTAGGTAATAGAGGCCTTAAAATCAGAATTATTTTGCATCCTTCACTGATCACAGATGGAAGGGAGTATCTGAGAAAGGCTCTACACAGCCTACAACAGAGCTACACATGAGGAAGGATGAACTAGTGCCTTTACATTTATTTATGAGCTGGGCTGGGGGAGAATCACCTCCCTGAGCAGCAACGTGGTGCTTTTGGTTTGTACCCCAGATGTGGGTGGCAGGGATGGCTGGTGGGAAGGGAGTGGTGCCATGCAGAAGTCTGGCACGGATCCACTGACTGGGATGTGTGAGGTGATGGGATGCTGATACGTGACCTGGATACAGCTCTGGGGCATAATTTTAAGTACAGCCTGGCCTGAGTGGAAAAGTTTAATATGCAATTATTTCAACAGTGTAGTAACTAACATTTTATTGAGTTCAGAGCAGTAAGACTGAAGCCATGGGGATTATCTTCACCCTTGGGTAGGACAATTAATTGTCTCCAAATATTATCATATTTCTCGTATTCCAAGTGGTGTTCCTACAATGAATTTGCCATTTGACAATACAGGCCATATCTCATGTGTACTTTTGCTTATGAAGGAGAATAGTTGGGGAAGGGTCCCTGGGGAAGGGAGGACAGCCCTGTGGGAAGTCAGCTGCTGCAACCAGTGTAGCCCCGGTGTTCTAATTGCAGCTGTAAGCACGGCCCTGTGGCAGTAAACATTGGTAAACTCAGTTTTTAAAAACCCTTTAACTAAAATGGGAGTATGATGGGGCTCCTTAGGTGCAAGATATTTAATGGGATTCTTGCCTGCAGAGTTTATAATGGTGCAGAGAAGCACCCAAGCTGTGAAGCACCAGATCTGGATGTGGGCACAAACTCTTTTGGATGCACTGGAGTACCTCTGGGACTCACTTTGGTAGGTGTGAAGCACAAGCCTGGACAGGGTTTTAAACACCACATCTATCTGATAACTGGCATTGGTAAAAACTTTTTAGCTTTTGTGTCTTCCTTCCTCCATGAGCTACTCAGCGCTGAATATGGCTGGTTTGAATAGAATGTCAATTCCTAAAAGGCAGTAAGAATTTAACTTTCTTAAAGTGGATTCTCGCTTCATTTCTATTAGCAAATAGTGCACCCTTAGAATCTTAAAGAGTAGGACACAGTTATCTTCCATGTGGTCATTGGGTTTAGCCACTCTTTATTCTCCTGTAGTGATTTATTACCTATTAGGAAAAAGGTCATTCTAGCAGCAATTTAACCTTTTGTCAAAGAAATTGTGATGTGTTTTGAAGGTTTGTTGGTGCAGTGCACATACAGTTTCTACATTTGAGAGCTTAGGAGGGGCTCATCATTGCCAGGCTTTGTCTGGAGGGCAGGCACACACAGTGAGCTTTGTCCTGTGAGGCAGAAAGGGTCACAGAAATAGCTCTGCTTGTCCCCATCCTGACTCCGAGTTTTGATACAGCCCAAGTCTAACTGAAGAGAGTGAATGCAAAGGTGTGTTTAGGAATCTCCAGTTTCCCACTGTGGATCTGGAGCTTCCTTCTGCCTCTCTTGTTTGGCCACACTGGTATGTACTCATGGTCTCACAACAAAAAAGGAGATCAGCTGATGTATTGTAAAGGTGAAGGAGTTTAATTAAAAGCAGGATTGTCTGTTCTCTTTGGTGGAACTGCTGTGATTAACTTCTAGCTTTCAAATTCTACTACTAAGTCACCATGTTTCTAGGAACCTTCAGTTTCATTACCTTTTAATAGTAAAGGAACAGAAGTCTGTTACATCCCTCCTTTCATTGTTTGTGAAAGAAATGATATTGAGAGCTCTAGGAACCTGAAATCCTTTCATCAGCTTCAGATGAGATTCAGATCAAGTCCTCCTCAGCGTGAACTTCCATTTAAATCTGGGGTAAGATTACTACAACGACATGACTAAGCAGAGGTAAGTGTATTCCCCAGTGGGGTTTGGTTTGGGAACTGAACATACATGGCATAAAATAAAACCTTTTGGGGGAACCTTTTATGCTGTTTTTGTGACAGTCATTCAGGCATCTTTTGCAGTCCTTTGCAAATACAGATGAGAACTTTAGTCAAGTCCTCATTCTTTTAAGCATCATCTTAAATTGAAATATATTGGTTCTTTCTGCAGAAAATAACTGAGTATAGAGAAGAACCAAATTCCTGACATCTCTGGAGACAGAGAGGGAGAGAGAGAAAGAAAAGGTTTTTTTCTAAATGCAGAACACTTCTCTGCTCTGTTTTTGAGTGAGCTAGTAACTTCATATGAAGAGAAGCAGAACTCCTTGTAAGGTGTTACACACAAGACCATGGATTTTCATGTCAGGATGTTCAAATCTTCACCAAGCAAAAGAAGGACTTAAAGGGGTTTCTCCTCAGAACTGCAATAATATTTTTCAAAGCTTAAGTTTTTGTTCAACTTTAGAATCCAGATGTTCTCTGAAATACTTATTGACAAACAGATTCACGGGTATGTGAAGCTGAAATACAACATCTCCTAAACACCTGCATTGCATTTGGTATAAGGCTTATCTGAGGCTGAGGTTTAGTGTGCCCTGGGCCTGATGGAAACCCTGTGAAAATCAGGGCAAATGTTTCCACTGCATTGAGTACTCTTTGGATCAGGCCCAGAAATGTCACTCACTTGTTGACTGCAGCATCAAAGACAGCTCAAACCAGCCCAGTCCTGTGGCAGGCTGGTCCTTTAAGATTCTCCCTACACCTACACTTTTTAATGCACGAAAATATGTTGTTGCTGAGTTACATCACAATGCCTGTATTGATGTGCCATAATGTGCCAACTCCCTGGTTCAATTTGATCTTCCCCTAGGGAAACTTTGGAGGGAATGAATACTCTCAAAAATAAAAAATTAGATTAGGCTTCAGTACCTTTTCCCTAAATGTAAAAGTGCTTCAAAGAAGAATCTTAAGCATTGCTGTCTCGAGTCTCTGCTAATTTGGAAACCTCTTGCTATAGTTCTGCTGGACGGTCTATGCTGACTGGTACATTTTGGCTTTAAATAAAAGTAGGGAGGTATTGTCATTAAGGTTTGAGGGATTATTTTGACCATTAAAAAGTGCAGCAAGTCCTTCTTTGAAACATGACATACACAGTTAGTCAACCCCATTTAGAAAGGTGGAGTCCAAGTAGAATCAAGCTAGAGTAGGTATGAGAAAGCATGACTTGTATTCCCAAAGGAGATTACAAAAGCCTGTCTTTTTGACAAAAATCCAAAGAGAGACAAGTAAAATTGAGCAACATGTCAGGGAGGGAGGAAAAGCTACTAATTTAAAGTTGATATGAGGACATCTTTCAAATAAAGTAGATGTATGGGGTTTTTTTCAACAGCTAGCTCAAAAAGAGAGTGGTGCAGAAGTGGGTAGATATCAGTTCAGTTGCCACGATTAGTTAGCTGAAACTAAAGCATCCAGTGAAATGAATCAACCATTCTCTGTTTGACAGATTGCTTGGTCACTTCCTGCCTAGCTCAAGGGAAAAAAGCAAAACCTAAGGAATAAGCAGAGGATGTCTGCTGCAAATGATCTGAGTCTTTAGACCAGCTCAGTGTCTTGCTGATCTCCATGATGCTCAGGAGATCCACCTGAATAGGAGATCTCAGATGCATGTTCTGGCAGGGCTGAGAAGAACCTGTCTCTGCTGAGATGGTGCTGCAGGTTGGCACTACAAAGCTCTCTGATGGGTTTTCTTGTACCGTCTTGCCTTGCTAGTGAAGACAGAAACTTCATGAACAGTAGCATCCTTGTCAAACTTCCATTTTGCTATTAACATCATAAACCAATCAAAAAAAAAAAAATAAAAATCACTAGTCTCCTCACTATCAACTTCTGAAATTCTAGTGACTTTTAAAAATGTTGCTGTTTTACACCGTGGCAGGCTCAAAAAAGGTTATACTGTCCTTTATATTTTATCAGACTGTGACAAACGTTGTTCTTCTGACTTCTTGTGAAGAAGCTTGTCTATCTTTTTCATCCATAATTAGTGTCCTCAAACGCTGGATGCAGTTTTATTAAAGCTTTATTTCCCACTATTTGGGTTTATGTGTGGAATTCATTTTTTCCGTGCTGCTGATTTGCAAAGGAAACAGCTGGCTAATGTGACACATAGGAGATGATAGGAAACTGAACTGAGGCAAAGTACTTGACTGCTTCCAAGTGTTTTGTTATACATGCAGGAAGACATCTGCACGGTAAGGGATGTTAATGGCATAGCATTTTGGAAATGAAGTCCCTTTTGATGTGATTCTGAAGGAGACACGTCATCACAACTGTGCTTGTTATTCTGCTCTTGTCCTTACCCGTACATTATTACATATGCCATTTCACTGACTTTCATAGCCTGGGTAGGTGATTCCTACTCACAGTCACATGGAAACACATACAAAGGAAGATTTTGGATTTTTCATTTATGGAAACTTTTTGAAATTGCTGTTTCTTCTATTCCTTCCCTATCATTCTGGTAGACCTAGTGTTTTTAAATCCTTGTTGTATCAGTACACATTACAAATCTTCTCTCTTGGCTAACTCGTATTTCTTTGACCCAATAGCATAAAATAGTTTTCTAATATTTATTTAGTCTCCCTTACAGTGGCCAACTTCTCAGTGGTTTCTCTAATGCTAACATCTGTCCCTTGAAAATCGTGTCAGGTTTCTCTAGCACTCTGCTGAAAGAGCTCACAATATATGCCAGCATGTGATTTTTTTTCTTTTTAACTTGTGGAGAATGAAGAACATTGCCAAACATTGCCAAAATAAAGGAGGGTTGTTAGACAGTGGCGCCACGATGCCAACGCTGGTGTCACACTGTCTGTCTTGGGGTCACGTTGCTGAACGTGGGGAAGGACACGACTGTTGAGAGTGTTCTCCCAGAAACTGGACATGAAGTGTTCATCCAGGCCTGCATGCACAAGCCAGTCCACGTGCAGGACTGTGTGAACCATCCATTCTACGTGACAGATGACCCTTGAGCGATGAGTTTGAGAAAGCTTGTTACAAATAAGCAAGAAAGGAGGAGAGGGAACAAGACCTTGCTGACCACAAGATGGGAGGATGTGGAACAGAACCTTGCTGTCCTCAGGATGGGAGATGTTGGAACATGTTATACTGTGTGCTATATAGCTTTGAGCCAAAAGATACAGAACAGTCATTATTGTTCAGTGAATAGGTTGCTGTTGTTTAATGAACACGCTGCTATTGTTTAATGATTACGTATCCTGCTGCGCAAAACCCTATATAACCTGTGTGAATTAGTAATAAAGTGGAGCATTGACCATACTTCTATGAAGACTGTGTCTTTGCCTCCAGGAGCTCCTTGCTTCACACGACCTGTGCTGAGAGCTGGGCCCACTGCTGGTGTGTGAACATTGCGTGTTGGGGACTGAGTGCTGGGGAGAACACATGCTGGCTGCTGCTGGGGAACAGAGAGTGAAACTGAAACTGAAACAGGTATACATGTACACACGGCTTAAACAAGAAACCATTTTTGGCTGCTCTGCAATGAGGGCTCCGTGCATCACTGCCACGTTTACTCTTTTCCAAAGCTTTACAGGCTGCAGCCAGACCCACAGAGAGTAGAAAAAACATATGTGCATTCTCATTTCTGCTGAGGGCAATCTGGATTGTGCTACCCCACACAGCTATCAGCTATTTGCAGAGGTCATGACTATTGGTGTGACGGGTATATGAGGAAGATGAAAGAGAAAATGATTCTTGACTAGCTACAGTCCGTAAGAGTCTTTCTTGACCTCTCGATCCGTGGTACTACAGCTCAGCCTACAGTTTCCATTCAAAAGAATTTTCCTTTTACACAGGAGAGTTCCCATCAAACCTATTCAAATATAGTTTCAGGGAAGGGTTGATTCTGAATGATCTTTGGGATCAGGGTCTTTCCTAGATATTCTGCTAGGAACACAAACCTTTTGCTTGCCGCTTAAAATAGGTGTCATTCACTCCTGGTTTTAGCATATTTTCCTGTTGATTCTTGCTTTTGCTTAATGCTCTTAATTACATCCTATTGGAAAGGTTACACAGTGAAGTAAACAGAGTGCTCTGTTATCAGCACTTTCTCTTAAGTCACAGGACCCTGTGGGAGGTGCAGCCTGTAACTGCTCTGGGGAAACTACGAAGCACTGAACGAAGTATTCCTCTAGTTTGCTAAGGACTAGGTGAAGGATGTTTCCTTTCTCTCGTGCTCTTCATAGTTTCGTATCAACACCAGGCTGCAATCTGTTGACCCTCGTGAAGGATACTGTCTGTAAGCAGTGGTCGATCCTCCAACTGTGTGTGGCTCTTTCTGTTGTTTTATGTCCCATGAGATGCTAGGCTTCGGTGCTGGGAGAAGCTCTTCGAAAGCTTCCACGTCTACAGCTGAAAAAGAGGGTCTTCCAGCCAAAGAGGGAAGATTCCACCTTCCGGTGGAGAGGATTTCACGACGAGGCATGTCCAAACCAGACATGAAGTCAGCTGGGTGAGATGTCTTTAGAATGAGATTTTCTCTTGCCTGTACCTGCAGTCAATTCCCATCAAACCCTATTGCTTTCCTACCACAGCAACCCTTTGCATTCCCTAGTTTGGGGTTTTTTTGTTTGTTTGTTGGGTTTTGGTCCCCTTTTTTTTCTGTTACTATTGTTTTGTCCTTCCCCATTTTAAGCTCTTGAAGGCAGGGGCTCTGGCAAACATAAATGTGAAAAAGATAAGAGCAGGGAGATAGTCATGTTTTGAGCCTGGCTGTGAGAGGTTCATGCCTGGAGGACTCAGGTCTTGGGGAATCTAAGCCCAGTCTTGTCTTCCTGCTCAAAACAGCCAGCGACTTCACCTCTTATCTGGCACATTCTTGGTCTTCTTCTCTCCCTGCACTTCTGCCAGCATCTGAGAAATTGGTTGCTTTCCAGACCAAATTTACTTGAAATGCTTAATGTTTCTTAATCGCTGGCCAGAGACTTCAGTGGGCATCCTTTTCCTTTCATCTGGTTGCTGTGGCTCTGACCATCCAACCTCAGCATATGCATCGTTTGCAGTCCCTGTTGCTGTGAGTCATCAGAGCTGTAAAAGGGACTTAACTTGTGTCGTGGGAGTTTTTTTCATGCAGCACAAGTGAGAATGTTCTTTTCAAACTGTGACACTAAAGTAAACTCCTGCGTCAGGAGAACACAGGGACTTCATTGCTGAATACAGTGTAGACTTTGCATTTCAGAAATACAAGGCAATATGGTGCTTGTTCCTTTACAATTATCTTAAGATAAGTGAAATGGTGGGAGAAATGGTCATGTGAGATCTTTAGGTCAGGACCCTGTGGACACAGATAAACTTTTAAGGCCTCACCTGTGGCCTTTCTTACCCACCCCCCGTGCCTGGTTAAGCCTGGGGCTCATAGGGGCTTGGGTTGATGAAAGACACAAAGATTTGCTGATGCCACCAGAATCCTGATAATTCAGTTAAGCGGTTTGAGGGTTTTACCTTAGTTTTTTCTCCTTCAATGACAGCTTCTAAAGTAGCTGTCACTTGACTCTGTGCTGACCTCCTGCATTTTGAAAAAAAAGCCCCCCACAACAGCAAAATCCTCCCGTGTGTATCGTGGATGTCCTAGGGGGTGAGTTTCAGCTGTGGAAATCCCATAATCATAAAGGAGATGAGCCTTTTCTGCTTGTAACATCTGACATTAGACAAGGCTTTTAATTGATGCATAGCTCCAATTAAATGCAATTTTTCTAGTTAATAAGGGGCTTTTCCTCCTATTCCTAAGGCCTAGAGTTAAATGTATCTGAGTTCATTATGGATAATCTGTTGCAATAAGCTTATGAATATATAGGTTAGCATTAAGAGATCATTGATTTTAACACTTAGAGTTAGCAGCAATGAATGCAAAGCTCTGGTTTTTTTGCATCCAAACTGGATTTTAAGGAGCTAAGTTATAGTGTCATACCTGCAAATAGTTTTTTCTATACTTTTTGGGGACTATGATTAGTGTGGCTGCTTATTATGCCATTTATCTAATGATGGCATGGTATCTTCTGTCCACAGCTTTTGTATTTTAATGCTTCTCATTTTCTTGCTAGCGATTTTACCTGTTGGACCTAAAAGTGACTCTAAGGAGTTGGAGAATGAAAAGACTCTTGGTGGCTTTTGTGTCTTCCATCCCAGTATTCTGAAGTGCACGTATTTTGCACAGTTTCTATGTTACATGATGCAAGATGCCAAAAGAGAAAATCAAATCCAAGTCTGAAGAACAGGGAAGGTTGGAGGAGAATCTACTAAAATCTCTTCTGAGCTCCTTCTGCAGCTTTAGCTCTTTTGGTTCTCTGGTAGTAATGGTAAGACTGAGGCACAAGGGTGAAAGTGAGGAGGATGTGTTGGTACATGTTATGACCCGAGTCTCAGAATCACTCCTCCTGCTAAATAACTGGTCTGGTTGTTCCTTAATTAGAGGTGTCCTGTAGCACCCAACTTCTAATCTTTTTTTAAATTTTTTTTCCATTTTTTTTTTACTAATAGGCAACTGAAAGCCTCTGCAATTAAATTCAAAGTGCTAATCTCCACAAAGTCAGAACTGCATAGTTTTTATTGCAAATACTTGTTGGGTCAAACTATTTCCCCCTGTTAATGGAGGTCGCTAGGAGGTAAAGCAGTTGGCACAGAGAAAATTGTTTGTCTGTTTTTCTTACAGTTGTTGCTTTCATTAAAGCAACGCTCTCACTGGAACATCTAAGTCGTTGTAATACTTACCAAAGGAATATTATTTCCTTATTGTAGTGTAAATCAACTCAAAGTATAATTTTGAATACAAACATGAGATGCTTCAAAATAACCCTCCTGTAAGCTGAATATTCCAATGGTACATTTTGAGCAGAGCACATGGAAGTCATATATAAGAGACAACTTTTTATTCCAGGTTTTCCCCTGGCCTTCAGCTAAAATTGCTCTCCATGCTGAGGATACCTGTGACCAGATTGCTTGGTCTGGTGGTTGGACACCACTGAGTTCTGAGAATGTACTTCAAGAGGCCAGATCATGATGGGTGGTTTGGGGAAATTTGGAATGTTGCTGGATGGTACAGCAGCTAGCTTTCTTGCTCTCACAGGCACTATGTTTTATTAAGCCTTTCATTAACTTGCTGTGATTCTGAGTTTATGTGACTTTTATGAACTTGTAGAAATTACAAGCAGGCATTCAGATCCCCGGGTTACTCTGTCTAGTTGACTAGCCTAGTTCATTTTATTATCTGCTACTTCAATTTATCAAGTCTTTCCTTTTGAAACAGAAAACTCTTGTTACTAGCATTAATTAATTTACTTTGGAAAAAATTTGAATTAGTGGCTCCCAAATTATTTTTGAGATGCTCCTCCTAAAATTTCTTCATTCCTTCCTACAAGTCAAGGTGTTAAACATGATCATTTTCTGTACCTGTGATTTTTCATGAAGAAACTTTCCAGACGCTCTAGTGTTGGATTTGGTGATGTCTGGAGAAAAGGAGGCTCAGAGGAGACCTTCTCACTCTCTGCAACTACCTGAAAGGAGGTTATAGTGAGATTGGTGTCTACTTCCAAGTAACAAGAAATAGGACAAGAGGAAATGGCTTCAAGTAGCACCAGTGGAGGTCTAGGCTGGATATTAGGAAAAAATTCTTTATGGAAAGGGTTGCCAAGCGCTAGAACTGGCTGCCCAGGGAAGTGTCTGAGTCAGCATCCCTGGAGGTATTTAAAGGCATGTACATGTGGCACTTGGGGACATAGTTCAGTGGTAGGCTCGGTAGTGCTGGGCTTAACAGCTGGACTCAATGATCTTGGAGGTCTTTTCCAACCTGAATGATTTGATGATTCTTTGAGTTCTCGGTCCCAGTACTATTGGTAACAGGGAGAGCTGCTGGCTGTCAAGGCCCTGTCTGCCACATTCCTATAGCAGAGCCAGCAATGAAAGCATTACTGCAGCACAGGGGCTCAGGCTGGGACTGTGGCAGGGCAGAGGGGCTGGGAACCCTGCTGGGAGCTTTCTCTCCAGCACTCACTGGGAAAGGCTGGAAGGGAGCGTGTACCCCCTCCTGCACCACGAGAGCGAGTATCTGGGATCTGCATATCTACCCTCCTGCGTTCGGAATGTTTTCCAGCTGGTACAATTAAACACCTCGGCACGGAGGTTCAAGATGGAAAAGATGTACTAGATAATACTGTTTATTGCCTTGGGGCGAGCACAAGATTGTTTCCTGAAAAATAGTTCACTGATTTCAGGGGAAGTTGAGGTCTATGAGCATCCTGCAGGGTAAAGCTCTTATTGAAGAGCTGCAAGGCCTACATATATATCTTTATTAAAACTTAGATTAATAATAAAATAAAAAAAAAAGGCATTTCCATGCCTACTTGGTCTTGAAGATTTCAGCAGTGCTACCTTATTTCTCTGTGATAAAAACACATTTATTAGTTTCATGTGCTCAAAGGGAAGGAGAAAAAAATAATAAAGGAAGAAATTGGAAATGCAAAACTATTTGGCCTTATTAAATCAGTGGAAGCCTTCAGGTGTCTCGAAGTTTCAACCACAGTCTCATCCTTTTCCCAGCTTATTTCACTTAGACTTAATAGCTGTAAAAAAGACTTACTTTGTCCATCTTGTTTACAATTTTAATGAGGTAGTATCGAATCCATAAATATCTTACTTTTCAGGTGAAATGAGTCTTTTTAGTCATGACCAGCATGGAGTCCAAAGCTGTTTTAGTGGTTGTAACCTTGGGAAGAAACAGCAGACACTGTTTTGCTCTCTGAAAATCTTTCAGTTAAGGTTGTTAAAAGTTTCTTTTTTTTTTTAATTAATTCCTCTCTATCCTTATGCTACAAATCTTCATGAAATGTGTTTTGACTTTATTTCTTTCAATGACAATATGATCTGTGATTTGATATTGCGTTGTTTCTGCAGTAAACATCCCTGTGCCAGCTATTCTAGGTCTTGCTGATGTGGACTCATGCTGAGTCTCCCCTCCAGCAGATCTTCAGAACACCATATTAGTCAAAGTGAAAAACTGCTAGTTAACCCACAAGCTAGGCATGCAACAAGCTCCCTGTCTCCTTTGACAACCTGGAAGTGCAGAAGATGTCCTTGGCCTTCCCCAAATCATTTTTATTTTTTAATTTCTGGAAAAATTCAATTGAGAAACAAATACCTCTAAGTTAAAAAAAACAGCAACAAACCCCAGGTATGAAAATCCTAGATCCTATGCACACTAGTCTCCCTGTGTCCACAGCTTTTGCCTTACAGAGGAAGCTCAGAAGGAAGCTCCCGACTCCTCGTGGTTACAGATTTCATTTTCTTTTATAGTTTTGCAGTACTCAGGGCTTTAGAACCTGATTCCCAGCACATGACTCACTTGAGTATGCTACATTATGAAAGTCCCACTTGTAGTTCTAAAGGACTGTGTGTCTATTTGCACATGTTCCTGTACCCATATGTTGGACCTGCCTGGGGTGATGGGTCTGCAGAGAAATCAGATCATCTCATGGTATCTCCAAAGTATGTGTTTCCCCCTCTTTTTTCCCCATTTTTTTTTTTAATTTTTTTCTTTCTGTCTTGTGTACGGTTCTGGTTTGGCTGCCATTCTACCACTTGCTGCTGTATTTTCTTTTTGTTAGTGTACTACTGCCTCATTGCTTAGTTACCTCTCTACAACAACTTCTGGGCTTTGAAATTGGTTTTATTTTTATGGTGTTGTTTGTTTTTTTTGTTTGTCTGTTTGTTTGGGTTTTTTTGAGAACCTTGCCTTCATTCACTAAGAAATTAAAATCCCTCTATTGTTATTTTTGCCAAGATTCCCAGAGTATTTTTTCCACCAAATGTATCCAGACTGATAGTCTGTCCAGCTGACAGACATCTGCCCCTGATTTCCCATTTCTTCCTGCATTTATTTAGCACTTACCAGAAAACTCTGTGTAGCCTGTCTGGTGAACCTTCACCCCTCCTTGCACCTCCCATTCTCCCTGTACTTCCCCTATTCCTTCAGCACTGCGGCCACTGTGGCCAGGACACTCTTCAGGACTTCCAGACACCACAATCCCTGCTGACCCCCTGGCAGCACAATCCAGAAATCCATCCAGACCATTAAAAAGATGCGAATAACAAAGCTGGCATACACAGTCTAGTGGAAATATCGCAGTTTAGGAAAACATTTGGTCCAGTGCAGTTTCCCTTTTGTGTCTGTCTTTCTTGCCCTCTGATGAGTCTTAATTACTGCAACTCAAGCATAAAGAAGTTGTTAGTGTAAACTGCTGTTGCACAAAACTCTTGTTAAGGCAGACCTGCTCCACTTGCAGCCTTTGCGTGTTAAACACCTTTCCACTTCCTAAAGCAGGCTGGAGCAATGCCCCTTTAGCAATGCCCATTGCCATCAGAACTGACCTGCAGAGAGCAAGAACCTGTCCCTGAGCTGCACAAAGCCCACATTCCTCAGGACACAAGCCAGCCTGGGGCTGGTTCTGAGGAGCCACAGACACACGACCTCCTAAGGGTGGCAGGTCGTGTTCCAGCAGCGCTGAGCCCAGCTCTGGGTGGCTCAGGGCCCACGTGTCCTGCTCTCAGAGGTTGGTTTGGAGAGCATGGCCATGCCCAGGGCTGAGGACTGGGTCCCTGCACTCCCCTCTGCTTCCCATCCCTTGGCTTTCACAAGTACAAAGTGGTTTGTGTGTTTGTGTGAGTGTAAAGATTGGGGAACTGCAGACATTGGCAATGCCAGAACCACTTCCCAACAAAGGGGGACACACGGACACCATGAACTTACATTGAATTCTGTTTCTCACATTCAACCCTCTGCCATCAAAAGATGAACTAGAAGTTGAGTTCTCAATTTCTGGTTGTGTGTGACAGGAAGAGGAAAGAACTTCCTCCTGAAAGTTTGAGAGGGGACGGAGCTCTGAATCGTCCCCAGTCATTGTAGGAACAGCAGAGGGAGGGAAGAAGGACAAGGGGCAGCCAGAATGGCACAAAATGCCCTTAGCAGTGACTTGA